>BMAV01025935.1:17436-51294 GCA_019973955.1 Trichonephila inaurata madagascariensis
AAAAATAAAACAATACAGATTGAAGGATAAAGAAGTTTTTAATGAGTTAATTTTACACGAATAGCAAATTAAACAAAACAAAAAAAAAAACAGCCTTTTTCATAACTCAGCTGTAAAAAAAAAAAAAAAAAACACACGTTTTTTTAAATTTTAAGTCTCTAAATCGAATAGCTGAAAAAAAAGGATTATTATTTTTTTTTATATTTATAACGCCCGTACTCTCTTGTGGATCGATTTTCGAAAACACCTTGCTACGCTGATCTCTTCACAGCAAAAGTTACACATTGTGCGTAATGGAAGCTTAAAATAGTGTAAATAATTTATATCTGGATGTGTAATATGTTAATACTACTTTCTGCTGTATTTATTTTATGTTAAAATTGTAATATTTATAAGCAACGCCGTTCCTTACATTATAATGGCGATTCAATGGAAACATAGCGAAATGTTGGCTATAAAGCCAAGTTAGCGTCATTTTTCGCAAACATGTGGGCAACTAATTGACTGATTGAACGGTGCAGAAGTTGATATGCTGTGAAGCAACCTAGTAGGGAGCTGCAACAAAGTGGATAGCACAAAAACCTTCTCCACATAAAAACACATATACATGCTAATTTTCATAGTGATCGGTTGAACGGTGTTGGAGTGAAGCGAGGTCTATACAAACATCCATTTTTCAATTCCTATTATTAGCTCACACTCTCTATATATTTATTTAATTTTCTACGTGGAATTTTCAATCATTAACAAAATACATTTTAAAGCGTACAATTCAGCTGAAATTTTATATGCATGGTTATTTTGGATGACAATACGGTAATTTAATTATAATTAATAAAAATTAATTGATTAGAACTAATTATTCAAGGAATTGCAAATACAGCGACGTTGGCATCCTTTTTGGCGAATTAGCGACGATTTTTGCTACTTGTGTCAAAACATGAAAAGTTTCTTTTTTTCACATTTTAAAAGCACTCTTTTAAGCTGCAATTTTCTATACACTATTGTTTTGGGTAAAAATACGATAATTTAATTATAATTATTTAAAGTTAATTGACTGAAACTAATTATTTAAAGAATTACAGCTACGTTGGTTTTATTTTTAGCGTGAGCGACTTGGGTCAAAACTTTAAAATAATTTTTTTTTTCTCATGTTTTAAAGCATTCAGTTGAACTGAAATTTTATTTTCACGATTGTTTTCAGTAAAAATACGATAATTTAGTTATAATTATTTAAAGTTAATTGACTGAAACTAGTTATTAAAAGAATTACAGCCACATTGGTTTTATTTTTAGCGACTTGGGTCAAAACTTTAAAAAAATTTCTTCTCATGTTTTAAAGCATTCAGTTGAACTGAAATTTTATTGTCACGATTGTTTTGGATAACAATACGATATTTTAATGATAATGAATAAAAATTAATTACCACTTAATGTTGTGATTCTGTCCTATGTATATGCATATTTTTATTAATTGTAATTATTTAATAAAAAGTAGCGGAAAGAAAATTTTTCTTTGTTGGTCTAAGTAGGAATTGATTTAATTTTTTTTTATGTTACTTGTTATATATATAGATAAATAAATGATTGGGTATCCATGGTAGCAGGGGAAACACAGTCATTACTATTGAATTGATTTAACAGGTAGTTTCTTTGAAAACAAAGAAGAAATAGTGATAGTACGAAAAAAGGTATTTAAATCAAATTAATTTTTTTAAAAAATATTAGGTATTATTACTTAGATCACACACAGAGGTGGATAATCTTTTTTTTCTTTAGGGGCCTCACATGTAAATTATATATAGCAACACATGAGATCACATAGGTTGATGCCTCTATAAATGTGACTTTTATGAAGTTATTATATTTTTTGTATAGTCTTATAACCCTTTGGTGTATAGAAATTTTGCAAAGAGAATTAAATTCTTATTTATTTATTTATTGCTTGGCATAAAAAAAAGTTAGAACTTAAGATATTTTTGTATTCTCACAAGGGTAAAAACTTGTTATGACATTAATCATTAATTATTAATTTGTTATAAAATTATTAAGTTATTATGATGAGTAGGAATGTTTGATGCCCAACACATTACAAATGTTTTTTTTCTTAATATATAGCTGTTGTATCTTAATCAACAGAAACTCATAATAGAACGCTTCATTAATATTCAAATGCAATCCGTGCAGAAGAAATAATGCGTTTTAACGTACATGCAGTCAATCATAATAATAATAGTAAGGAAATATTTTTTTTTGTAGTGATCATAGTACATGTCTAGTAGTGTTGCCGTGTTCAAGAAGTGATGTTCTAACATTTAAAATGTACAATTGGCTATTCCCACAATTAGTCATTGAAACATTTATACATTCATGTCATTTTTAATTTAATTACATTGATTTGTAAATTGTTTTAAATTATATGATTAAGTATAAATTACCATAAGTGCTGGCTTTCATGTAGGCCTCACAAGAAACTACCGAGGTTGCATGCGGCTTTTAGGTCAAGGGACTTTTAGGTCCTATGGTTTACATATTCCCATTCGAGAACAAATATTCTTAATGCCTTCATAATATATCTTCTATTATTTTTACGGGCTGCGGTAGCCCAGTGGTTAAGGTATCGGACCATGGCAGGCATGTCATGAGTTCGAGCCCAATACCACTAAAGACCCGCCGTGTAGGGCAGCGCTGCACGTTAAATCTGTCGAGAGCTGAAATGTCCTCCCGTTGGTGTGGTGTGGTAGTTAGGAGAGGGGGTGCCAGCTCAGGTGTCGTCCACGTCACTTGACCATGGTTCAAAATTACGTGGTCCGTCGCCAAAAGCCCTCGTGTAGCTGAACAGTGCGACGTTAATATTCACTCATTCAAACTCTATTATTTTTACAGAAATAATGCAGCCAATGTGTATTTACTAAAATTAGGTAAAGATTTATTTAAAAATTTCTTTTCTCTTAATTTATAGAAATCATTTTTGCTTAAAAAATAAATTATTGGTCAATTACCATTGAATGTCTTTTTAATTTTTTTTAAAAAAATAAATTTTGTCATGAAAATTAAGCCTTGGAATTACTAACAAACTGAGCTCGTGGCGCGACAGTTCATGATGGCCAAGGCCTATTGTGCCCAACTCAGTATACGTGACCATGGGGCCTGAGGTTCATGAGCAGCTGTTCCGGTCAGGTGGTTAGTCTGACACGGTTAAGGTTTAGGTTTTACTATGCATTAATTATGCATAATTTAAAGTTATTTGTCACTATACATAAAATATATCTCTTCCTTGATTTTTTTTCACAACACTATTATGAGCAATTCTTCGTTTTATATTATTACACAATCAAATAGATTTGCATTTAATATTCAATACTGAAAATGAATCGCATATGAAAATAAGGTGTTTTTTTTTCAATTCCTACAATTGGTTCACTGTCTCTTTACACACACACACACACACACACACACACACACATTGTTCAAATCTTAATTCGTTAAAAAAATGCTTTCTATTCATCCATTCAAGTTCAAAGAGATTTTTTTTAAAACTTGGAGTGTATGACATTTGATGCTAATACAGTTTTTTCAAATATTGATTCATGAATTAAATTAAAAAATGAATTAATAGTAATAAACAAAAACAGTAGTCCAACAGCATAAAAAGAAAGAAAAATCGTTCGTTGTCTTTCTGTAGCGCAATGGATAGCGCTTTGGACTTCTAATCCAAAGGTCTTGGATTCGAATTCCACCTGGGATGCCCTAATTTCTGAGAATGCGATTTCTTTTTTGTTGTATAAAATTTTTTATTAGAATAATTAAATTTAATGAATGAATAAATAATAAACAAACAAAAAAAAATAGTCCAACCCCATGCATAGAAGGGAAAATGGAAAAGTGCAAGGAAAATTGCATTCTAGTTTATCACCCTATATTGGGATTCTGTCATATATATATACATATTTATATTAATTGTAACTATTTAATAAAAAGTAACTAAAATAAAATGTTTCTTTGTTGATATAAGTACGAATTGACTTAATTTTTTTTGTATTACTTGCTTCCCATAACGTGCACAAACTATAGCCGAGGAGAATCAGCAGGAATCATGTTATGACAGAATTGAAAGTAGTAATAGCCTTTAAATAAAAACGAGCTAGGTGTAGAGAAGTGAGACACAGAGTGATTTAACTTTATTTCATAATTTTGTGGAGTAGAGCGGTGGGGAGTGCCACTGATAATTGTTCCATAGATTGTCAATTCCTGGTGTAGAAGTTTAGGGAATAGGGGGCTAACTCATATGTTAAACTCATCACTTCACTAAACATCATGTCTCCACTCATCACCAATCATTATCAAGTAACAAAATTCATTGTTAACATCTCTCGTATAGCTTTGCAGAATGCGACTTAACAGTTAAGAGGTCTCAGGGGTATTATATATAAATTTCTCTAGAGGGTTGAAAATATAAACAATTTTCAAACGGGTAAAATGCTTTTAAATTGAAATAAAATAATTCGAATATTTTACACGCTATTTACAAAGGATTACGGCTTCAAAATTGTACAAAATGTTTAAAATATAATTATAATTTGAAAACTTATAAGCATATGAAAATAAGAAATAATTCTGTAAGTAATTTTTGCGTTGCGCCCACTATTTTCTAAAATAGTAACCTCTGAGTTATGAAATTTTACAGAATTATAAAATGTATCATACTCTTTAAACCCTACATCATTTTAAAAGTATTTGAAAAAATGTTGAATTTTTTTTAAAAAAAATTGAAAATGTAATTTTATTTTTTTAAAAAAATATATAATTTATTATTTTTATATAAATAATAATACAGTGTTATAAGGATACATTTAACATCATAAATCAACTTATAGCTAGTAATTATATAGCTATATTTTATAGCTACTTATAGCTAGTAATTTTTTATTTTTAGAAAATAGCATGAGTAACGTAAAACTTAATTAATATTTCTTATAGAAATGTTTCTTATATTCGTATGCTAATAATATTTTTAAATCATGATTATATTTTGAACATTTTACTTTATTCTGAAGTCCCATTCTTTTATAAATAAAGTTCAAATATTCGAAATATTTAATTTAAATTTAAAATAATTATATCTGTTTAGAAATTGCTTATACTTTTAGCCATCTAGAGAAATTTAACACCCCTGATACATGTTAATAAATTAATCCTTAGTCTAGGTGTTTCTTATCGCATTATTAATATGGAGATTTTATTTGGCACAGCTTTGTCTTGCTATGTTACTGTACACCCTTATATTGAAATAATTTACAGTAATTTAAAATATTATTAATGATTTATATTTATTTATTTTCTTTTTCGAAGAATTTCTTGATAATGGAAAAAAAAAATCATTTCACGACAAAGCATTTAAAGTTCTTCCGAAAATAATTTCCATTATTTTGTTAATGCGAAATATCTGAAAAGAACACGGGTTTTGTGATATAAATTTGTTTTTTAGCTTTTTTTTCTTAATCTCACATTACTGTTTTTAATAATAAAGAATAGACTGTATTTAAAAAATCAATGAAGAGATGAAAAAAGGATATATTCCAATCAATTTTATCAGAATCAGTGAAATATATAAAATTAATTTTCTAAACCTTTTCTGTAAGAAAGTATCGTGTGTAAATATGAATTCAAAAAAAAATTTCACTTCAAACTTCTAAAATCGAATTGAAAAACGAAATTCAAAGATCGTACTGTCACGGAATTCTTTTTTACTGTCAGTCTTGAAATATAGATCTCAATTTTATGCTCTCCAGTTTTTCCAGTAAGACACTTTTCCAAGTGAGAAATTCCCAAACTTTTTTTGTGTATGCAGAATATTTGTTTGAATATTGGCATTTTATGAAAGGAAAATTTCAAAAAATATGTATTTTTTACGGTAGTTATTACCTATTTTTATTGTGAATATTTTTGCTCGTTATTTGACAAAATAGCTGAATTGTTTCTTTGTTTTACGGAAATGTTTTATTTTCATTGAATTTTTTTTTGAATTTCTATGAACCGAGAATTGATTTTTGTTTTGAGGCTTTTTGAGACTGAAATGATATAAAGAATAAGTTTATTTTGAATAATTATTTTCACTTTTGTCAAATTTTAAATAATATTTTATCAGGTAAAACCAATCCAAGAAAAAAATTATTAAAAAAACAAAAAACAATTTTTAAAATATAGGTCCCTGATTAAAATTCTATAAATTAAAAAAAAACAATCCTCTTATCTAGAATGGAGACATATTACTAAAACTTGGTTGTGTAAGCAGCTTTGAATTATTAGTACCTTATAAAATATTGATGAAATAAATAAACACATTTGAGTCGGATTAATGACTTAATGAGACGGATTTAACATAAAAGTCCGATGAAAAAGGAAAGATTAATATAATTTTTTTCACAATTACTACTATTAGTTAACAATCTCTTTATATATATATATATATATATATATATCTAGAGTTCAAATTTTCAATCGTTAATACAATACATTTTGTGATTTTACATTTTGTGATTCTGTCATATGTATGTACATATTTACATTAATTGTAATTATTTGATAAAAAGTAACTAAAATAAAATGTTTCTTTGTTAATCTAAGTAGGAATTGACTTATTTTTTTTTATAATACTTGCTTTTTTATTTTATTCTCTAAAATAGTTCCGTCTTCAATTTTAAGCATCACACTTGCTTGAATTAACAAATATATTAATGCCTCATTTTCTTCAACCAGTTGCAATAATCCAACCAGATACTGTGTAAAATTAAGATTAAATACTGCTTGTCAAGAGCTTACCGAACCATTTAATTGATTCCTGGGATTCAAATACATAGGTTCCAGGAGAGCCATTAAAAGGAGTCAATCTGCCACTACTCTTCGTTTAGATAACTCAATACATTCCGTCAAAGCATTAACGGTCAGTTTCCGAACAATGCCACGTGGATTAAAGGCTTTGAAATGCATCTGAGCATTCACTCTATGTTTTATAGTTGACTTCCGTTTAATTAAGACGCCGAGAATGGAATCTTTAATTGCCTAGGAACAAGATTAATTGGATATGCAAAATATTCGTAAGGGCTCACAACAAAAGACATGTATGATTTTTGATAGCTAATCAAATTGGATGTTTTGTTCAATATAAGTATTAATTAATATTGAAAATTTTAATTTTATATATAGCTATGAGAAGATATATATTAAACACACTATCCCATGCAGCACAGTTTTTCTTGAAAGTCATATTTTTACAATAATTCAGTTTTTTTTTTTTTTTTTTTTTTTGTTGAACTGATATTATTTGATGTAGAAACTGTGTCTGCCTAAGGTCACTGTATTTTTGGAAGAGAAAGTTATTTATAAATTATGTTTTAGTGTAGTATGTATTAAACTTTCTTGACGGGGAAAATTAATGTTATATTTATCATCATATATATTTTCATGAATTTAATTATTACATCACACATATCTCTATTTAATGATTTGAAGCGACTTTTGACTTTTAGGAAAATGTTAGTAGCAACAATTCTCTTGCTTGCAATTTGTATTGAAAATATTTCTTACTTTTCAATTTAACGCATTTATTCCCCAATATGAAGCTATTTTTATTATTATTACACACCATTTTTAAAAAAAACGATTCACATAGTAGGAATTGTCCCAACGCGATAAAAATTGGGAGATGAGAAGAACATACATATAAAAACAAACGAGCAAAAATTCCGAATAATTGCATGACTACTTCAGAATTTGACAGTTATAAAGGGAAGAAGTCAATTAGGCTTTGGTTCATTCACCTCTGGCCTGGATATAAGCTGTGGTACAGACTGATAAAGTTATCGGATGATATCCTGCCAAATTCTGTGCCAAATATTTCCAACCTTTTGGCTAAATCGTCAACATTCTGGGATAGTTTCCCTAATCACCTAAATTTTCTGTATGGGAGAGAGATCAGGTAATCTAGCTGGCCAAGGAAGTGTAGAGAAAGCTTGAAGACATATCATAGCAACACGTTCTGTGTGCGGCAGGGCATTATCGTTTTGAAAAGTAAGTCTTTGGAGCCGCAAAAGTAGCGGCAGCACAACTGGTCGTAGGATGTCGTCCAAGAACCGCTCTGCCAGAAATGACTACCAAAGGGGAATCATAAGAAATTACACCCCAAACAATAACGCCCTGTTGAGAATCTGTGGGGGAGTGCAATATATTCAGAGCAAGATCCCAACCCTAACCTGGATGTCTTCAGACAAGTCAGCGGTTATAGTCAAAAAACGGAAACGTAACTCGTCACTAAAGACTATACATCCCCAGACAGTGCATATTCTCCGATGGGGCTCACCACCTCTTCCGTCGTACTTGAAGTGTAAAGGCGTGAGAGTTTCGTTGCGTAATAGTCGGCACGAGCGTAAATTCCACTTTCACAGTCCTCTGTGGTTAATGACGGACGCTTGTGTGTATGTGGGCCATACGGTGAAAGGTTGATAACAACGATTCAGGTACCATGACCGGTGATGAAACAATCGCTCTGTTTTCTAGCTCTCTTGTGCCATTCGGTCGATTGCTGCCGTACTGACGCTGATATATGCCGTTGTTGACCCTTTCTTGGATGTCGAATGATTCTTCTATTTATCCAATCAATCTCATTCAATACCATCGAACGACCTCATTCAAACTCTGACATCTGCTCATGATGTTCACGAATCCTTCGACGAGGCATTGTTACAGCCAACTCAAGATATCGCAGTCGAAATGAAACAAAGAATTTTAACCATCAGATTAAGAATCCTCTTCTATATGTATGTACTGAATGCGCAGTTCCAAAGTATTGGAGCTTTCGCTATCGATTCATTGGAGACAAAATTTTAATCCTTTCCATGATGCGTCTAAATTTCTTTGCATACGAAGCTTCATTACAATCGGACTACTTCTCATCTGTGTGTCTAGTTGTTTGCTGTAGATTGTCTATGCATGAGGGTAGAATTGCAAGCTAGCAGAATGTATCAAAATGCTAACAAAACAAACATATTTATTCAGACAGATAAAACGCGAATTATACATAACACCAGCTACGCGAGACTCCTTACACACACTCAACGTTACATTTAAATGCTAACTTTATGCAGACAATGAATCCCACACATTCTGTAAAATAAGAAGATTGATTACATATGAATATTATGTTTTAGTGTAAATTCACACTCCTTGACTATTTTATATCGATCACTTTATTGTATTCAAATGTAACCTTATATTTCCCCTTTTATCATTTTAAATTATCCAATTGAATTGATCCGCTGAATTTTAGTTACGTGTTCTGGTATAATTAAAAAATACCAGATGCTCAATGAAGTTTGCCTTTCAAGCGAAATTTAATTCTTCTTCTAAATAGTAGAAATCAAACTGGTTTAATTAGAGCTAAAAGTATTGGAAAGAACATTTATTCACGCTAAATTAAAGAATTTGTGTTCTAAGAATGCGTGAAATAAATACTCTGAAACATTTTGAGATTAAACCGTTTTTTGAAGTAATTGAGAGATTTTTGATTCTGTTTGAATAATTTTAGGTGACTAAAACAAAGAGATTAAATAAAATTGAATACAAAATTTTCCATACATTTTATAAGGATATGAAATTAAGAGTTTTCACTATCATAATTATTTAACCGTATTAGGATGAAAAATTCTTAATATTTTTTTTTCTTTCATAATTAAAAGTTGATATTTTTATCAAATCACCTTTTTTCCCAATTTTGCCTCAAAATGATTTCAAAAATGTCATTTTTTTATTAGTATGGGATTAGCACTTGAGTAATGGATAATTTCGTTAAAGTTCGGACGGATAAATTGAGCTTTAAAGAAATTTTATCTTCATGCAAAAATATACAGTTCTTGGTATGGTTTATTTTAAATTTAAAATTTTACGAGCATATTTTAACACCATTTATTTGTGCATTAATATTCAGACGAAAATAATAACAAGAAATTCATTTTTCCTCAATTGTTTTATGTACAAATTATGGCATTTATTGGATTCTAAGCTGCCATCAATTCTAAGCCGTACCCCGAAGTCTCAACAAGTTTTCTGAAAAAATCGGATAAAAAGGGTTATCGATATGCGATAAAAGAGTAAAAAATAAATAAATTGAGAGAAAGTAAAAATTGAATGATTATTTTTTACCAGTATTAAAAACTTTTAAATACATACACGGACATGTAATTGTTCAAACCTTCACTATAATACTCAATTTTCTTCATATTCTATCTATAACAATATATTGCCTCTTAATATTAGCATATTTAAATTCTTTATATTAAACATTTAATATTTGTGCGAAAAATAGCACACATTTTTCGAAAAAAGTCCTCTGTTATATATCTAAAATACAAGAATGATAATGCTTGATGTAGGAGTATATGTTTCTCGTATATTAAATTTAATATCGATTTTGCTAGTAAAAATCATTCGCTAGTATAACACACGTTGTGAACCTGTGTTATACCTAGGGACGTAGCTACCGCCGTATCATTCGTATCAATGATATGGGTCCCCAAAATGTGTAAAAAAAGTCGTAAAATATTGAGACCCCGCCAAAAAAGGGTTTCCAAAGAATTTTGATACGGGGCCCATTCAGGACTAGCTACACCAGTGTTATACCCATGAATTTACAGAACTTCATTACCAATATTCCAGCCTACGTGTTTATCAGTCATATATGATACATAATTCGAAACTAGTTGTGGTATCTGACGCATTCGCCTGATTGATTACAGTAACACAGTGCTTCTCAAACTTTCCATATTTGCGACCCAATTTTCAATCGTAATTTTCATCGTGCCCCCTCCATACAATAACAATGCATTTGAATTCAAAAATACAATTTGACGTAAGGCTATATATTGACTTTAATTATAAATTAGCATTATGCTTGTCTTGATAATTAGTAATTTAATTTGAAATTACAAATTATCAAGATAAGTGTTAAATTTTAATATAATTTTATGACATGCTCATAGGGTCAATTGTAATTATTAAACTTGTTCTTAAGTTATAGAACTGTTAAATTAGTTATGAAATACATTGCGCAGTACTGATACAATTATAAGTGTATTATATCAGTGTATAAAGGTGTATTTTACGTTTTATAATGTCGAAATGTATTTTGTGTTTTGTTTCCTTTAAGTAAATTAATAGCTTTTCCATATTATTTTGTTTTCGACTTTTCGATATACTCGCGCCCCTCTTGTAGGGTTATCACGCCCCCCCAAAGGGTGCGCGCCCCACAGTTTGAGAAACACTGCAGTAACAAGATACTAATGTAGCGAAATGCTTTACATTGTGAATCGTCACCGTTACATTGGGATAACTGCGTCATAACATGCTACAGTTTGAATAATGTGCTTCGTTTACAACTGAACAACAATTAATAGTGTGCTTGTTTTTCATCAACCCGTAACATACATTTTACAGATAGGTATTGCAGCTGCAAAGATGCGGTAGTATCAGATGCAGATGTCGTGCGTGCCTGTGGGGGGGGGGATTGTTTATTTACATGACTGTACAATACAGTATGAGAGCTTTAGGTGATGGGCCTAGCAAATTTCATCAACGGTTGAGTGACGAGAACAACATTTGTGTGTGATCTAGAACTTCATTCTCCAAACTTCCACATTACGCTTACTTGTGGAGTTTAAGTCCAGACAAGTTAAGCGTGCATTATTTGATGTCTTTAAAATATAATCTTACTAGCTGTTATACCCGTTCTTCGCACGGGTGAATTGAAAAATTAAACAATACAGAATGAAGGGAAAAGAAGTTTTTAATGAGTTAATTTTACGTGAATTGCAAATTTAACAAAAAAGGCTTTTTGCATATCTCAGCTGAACAAAAAAAACCCTGTTTTTGAATTTTAAGTCTGCAGATCTAATAGCTGATAAAAAGGATTTTTTTTTTATCTACAACTCCACTTATTTCTCTTGTGGGCCGATTTTTCCAAACACTTTCCTAAACTGATCTCTGATCAGCAGAAGTAGCGCATTGTTACAAACTATGCGTAATGAACGCTTAAAATAGTATAAATAATTTATATCTGGAAGTGCAATACGTTAATATTACTTTTTGTTGTATTTATTTTTTGTTAAAATTGTAATCAACCTCACACTGCGCATGTTCAAGCTTTCGCAGTTCCTGACACTTGGTGTAGACCAAACAAAACGTAAAGTTTTGCTTCACACATAAAACATAGATATATGCTGTCGCGGGCGTTTTTGCAAATGGCAGAATTTTTTCCTACTTTCTTGACATTATCGTTATATTTTGGGCACTTTATACTTGGGCACATAATATATTTATTAATTATAGCCTATGTGTTATTCTGATGTATAAGCTATATTATTGTAAAGTTTCATTCAACTCCATTCACTTGTTTTTGCGTGAAAGAGTACCAAACATCGACACAAACTCTTTCACGTTTATAATATTTATAATCACGGATCTAATAATGCATATCGTATCATCCTCATCTTTTTCCTTAAGACAGGGGATATCTGGTACATGTAGAAGATACGCTCTAGAAATGCATTTAATGTTCAGGAAATGCATGTAATTATTATTTTTTTTGTCACTGAAAACCTTAGAACGTATTGATATGTTTGATTTCGAGTGAGATCATTAGAACTCAATAGAGGTTTATTTATATTGATCCCTACTATTGCCATTTCTTAAAAGTTGAAACTATGGTTCTTTAACTATGTTGACGTCAAAGATTAAAGAAACCAAACACTTTTAAATGAGACATTTTATTTGTTTATATGTAAATATGAAAGAAAAATGTGAATATGAAGCAAATATATTCACATGAATAGTTATAAATACTTACAATGCTGTTATTTATTAATGCCACCATACTGCTTATTTTAATATTAAACTTGTAAAACAAATAGCCTAATATTCTTCATAGACATTTCTTCTAGCTTTTCTTAATAGTATAATTCAGGGGACGGTAACTTGTGTGTGTTTGGCAAGTGGTACAATTTTTAATAACTCTATATAAATTTTTCAACTTATGAGTAACGTTGATAATTTTGAAATGGAGTTTATTGAACTAACATCTTCAAAATTACTTAAGGGAAAATTTACGGAATGCTTAAAAAATCCGGAAGATAACTCTAACGATAAATCGACAGCTCTTTTAAATTGCTGGATGTCATTTTTGGAGAGATTTAATTGTTTAAAGAGAAAATTACATGTGTGCTCTGATTTCCGCTTTTGGTTCTACATATCTATGTGAACGAATTTTCCTTATATGAAAACAGTACTTTGTGTTTACAAAGAAGTTGCTTGACAACTTTGCGGACTAAATTGAACATTTACAATCATGTATCAAACTGAAAGTAACAAATTATACCCCTGACATTGCGAGATTAAGTAACTTTTTAAGGACAAGATTCACATAAAAATTTTAATTTTTTTTTTGTTTAACTTCATTGCAGGAATACTTATATTTAAAACCGTTTATCTTTTATTTTAATTATTATTCTTGAAAGACGCATGTTACATAACATATGTACAATTTTAATTTATTTATGACTATATATATTTTATGTTAATGAATATCTTTAAATGATCTATAATTATTTAGAAAACTCAAGTCTCTATTTTCTACCTATATTTCCTAACACCCCATGCATTGCTGTCAGAATAATCTTTTTTTTATTTCTAATGGCAGATTATGAGCAGTTATTAACAGAGGGCATCACCGAAAGCTGGTATCTCTTTTTTAGTGCAACACCATATAGGCGGATACCAATCGCTGCAGGCAATTTTGACGCCCAGTTTCCTTCCTAGAGGGAGGCACTAGAGCTCTGACGGTGCGAATCTGTACTAGGATTTAATTTTACCTAGAGCACCCCTAGGGATCTTTCACATGCCATATAATCAATCATACGACATGGCCGCTGTCGATTTTCTGCAACAGAAAAATTCATCGACTTGGGCTGGGGTTGAACCCACAATTTTGGGTACAGAAGGCCCGCGACAAACAAACTACGCCACCCAGCCGATGTTGTGAGAATAGTACTGAACCTATTTTTGTGCGTTAGATAGGGACCGCATAAGAATAATCGCACAAAAAAATATTGAAAATTTTCACAATTTCTTACATAAAACAAACTAATTCGTGTAAATACTGCAAAAAAACTTTTTATACGGTGAAATGGGACCGCATAAAAAAAGTTGCATTTATAAAATATGCCAATTATTTTCGAAATTTATGTAAGAGTACTTCCATAACCAAATAAATAATTAAATATTACACATAGAAACATTTTAAAAACAAATAGTTTCTCATTGTATACATGGATGAGTTTTCAAAATGCACATACGTAATTCATTGCTACTTATCGTAATCCAAAGCTTTGTAATGAATAAGTTCAAAATCGCTTTCATCACTAGAAGGTACAATTTCAATCGATTTAATTTTGGTAACATAAAGTGATAAGATTTTGTAACAAAGGTTGGGTGGTCAGTTGCTTGTAAATGTCACGATAACCAGATATACATGATTGAAGCCTTTTTTGGAATTTTATACTCCTTTCTTAATTGGTATTTTTTTGAAGAAAACGCTTTTCCAATTTGTTGGAAAGCTGGATACCTGCATATTTTTATCCACTCTCAAATAATCCGGTTCTTCTTGTCCGTCTTCATAATCTATCAAATTATTCATAATGTTACTGTAATTGTGAAAGTTTCGTCTTCAATCAAGCGTGGGCTGCAAGAGCGTTGATAGAAAGCGACTGAATGCGCATTGTCGGGAGACTGTTTATAACAAATGAACAAATGAAAATGGAGGAGGGGGGCAGGACTCTAGGGGCCCAAGGCCTGATTTACACTAAATACGTATTTACCCAATTTATAAAATATTAAAAGCAAAACCTGACTTTCAGAGGGTGTCAGAACATTTTCCGTTACACCAATGGTAAATAGAAAGAAAATATTACAGTGGCGCCAAAGCCATTGAGTCCTGCCATGGGGGGGGGCAGCATTCTAGGAGTCCTATTCTTGATTACCGCTAAATACGTATTTACACAATTTATGAAATATTCAAGGCGAAACCTGACTTTCAGGGGGGAGGGAGTCCCAACATTCTCCATTACGACACTAGTAAATAGATATAAAACGTTACAGTGGCTCCAAAGCCATTGAAATTCATACACCGCATCAAAAAAGATCGCACATAAAAAATCGCATAGAAAAAGACCACACAAAAACAAGTTCTACTGTATTGTTTTAAATATTTCATACTGTACATTACCCTGCATCATAAGGGTAGGTTGGCTTGGCCCTCGATAGCAAGAATGTTAAATTCCTGGTTCAAGAATGTAATTCCTGTCAGATAATTTAAATGATTTTTTTCTCCAATAATTAGTGCAGGTGTTATATCATTTGCAATGGAAATGTTATTTTCTAACTCTTGTCACAATTTCAAGTATTGTTTTTGTAAATATTTAGACAAACTTCGTTAAGTATTGATACTACTATATGTATATCTTTTTCTACTGTTAGTGAGTCACATTCATGTTTCAATGAAGTCATTCCTAACTGATTTCCGTTTGTAGTTAGAACAATTTAAATAGAATAATTTTACCCCATAAGAAATCCCAATTTTGAAATTCTAATAATGTATAAATATATATTCATCAAACATACACGCAGGAAGATTAAATATGTTATTCACAGATGAATGTCATTGTATACTTTGAAATACATAATTTAGATTCATTTTCAAGGGATAAGTATGATGTATTAGCATCTATTTTTGTCTCCTAACTTGTGAAACTGGAATGTCTTACGCATTTGTCACATATAAGTCCTCAATAATGTGTATTACGAAATTATCATTTAAAATCTTTAATAGAAAATCTTTGATGAACAGTTCTATCTTACTAGCTATCGAAATGCTTTAGAAGAATCTAATTCGCTTGCAAAGCACATATTTGTGCTTTTAAGAGCTTACATTTCTATTTGCTGTAAAAGGGAATTATTTGTACTCTTATTTATTGATGTAACACATAAATGTTTTACAATAAAAGGAAAGATAGTTACAAGGAATTTATAAGCCAATGAATAAAGTATAAATGTAGAAGGAAGAATTAACTAAAAAAATATTCAGGAGAACAAATTGAGTTACAGAAAAGAACACCGTTAAAAACTCTTTCTAGAGGTGCTCGTTAGGAAAATTGGATGCTATGTAGAGCCAAGTTTTAGAAAAGCACTTAATGACTGTAGAAATGAACACTGCTACAAAAAATTATTTTAAGTATATTATCCAAATGTTGGAAGTAATGCTAAAATAATATATACATATATATTAACTGTAACAATTATACATTCTTCTGTTTCCTTACTAACATTTAATTTTCTTCTCTGAAAAGGAAGAAACAGAATTAAAAGTTAAGTTAAAAATGGGAGGATGAACATTAAGCATGCAATTCACAGAATTATAGTCACTAAATTAGACTTTTTTTTAAAGAATGAAAAATTAAGAATTATTTTAATGAAGAAAAAGAAAATGTTTTTTTTTAAAAATAATCACACATAATCATTACATTACCTTATGTTATCCAATCATAACACTAAGATCTCCAACGATATCTGGTGAGTTTTCAATTTTATTTGTTTAAATTATGTTTGCAGTGAAAACAATGCTATTATGAGATTTTGAATTACATCTGTTAATACGATATGCAATTGCATTAAATAAATTAAAAATACTCCAAATATTACAAAGTGATTAAAAACTAAGCCTTCAACTAAAAAAAAATCATAAATATAATGTACTATGGATATAAGCTTTGTTTAATAAGCTACAAAAATATAAATAGCAATTGAATATTTTAAGATACTTTGAAAGTCCATTTGAGCAATTTCTTTACAATTACTATTTGCTACGATTTGAAGTAAATGTCAGTTATTTCTGTAAAGCAAGAAAAGTATTCAAGTTCAGTAGCACTATAATTGTTTTTACAATTGAAAATAAAAGCATATGGGCGAAAATATATCGTTAGTAAAAATTTGATAAGATAAGTTAGAGTAGATATCTGTCACTCTATGTCTAGTCTTTATACTGAAATAACATCAAACAACTATTTGGATTAATAAGAAAAAAAAAGTCAAATACGACCCAATCATCAACCTTCGAATTCAATTCACATGTGTGTCCTAAACCTATACATATAACCTCTAAAAAACATATTTTTCACGTAATGAATTTGAACATAAACGTTTATTGCCTAAATAGCGATATCTTTATTTGATTAAAGGAGAATAAAATGATAAAACATTATATTCAATTCTAGAGACACTGTAAATATCCAAATATTACAAATATTAGAACTTAAGTATTCATTTAATATTTGCTGGGGTTTTCAATTACTTCCGAATCCTGATTTAATATTTAGATTTCTTCTTATATTTGTTGATTTCTCCACAGTATATCTGTAGAATACTGAAAGAAACGGAAGAAGAATGAAACATTCCATAGAATTTGAAACGTTGAATATCGAAATAGCAGTAGAAAAAAATTTCTTTTTAAAAAATACGCACTTAAATATGTTAATAAAATATGTGTTGATAAAACAAGAAAATAGTGTCGCGGTTATGTGCTGTTTAACTTTTTAATCTTTATATATTTTTTTTATCTTTTCACGTAATTTCTCAAGCATTATATTTCAAAAAAAATATTCTTGAAGAAAATGCAGAACAAGTTGTATAAAAAAAATTATGTTAATTCCTACTTAGGTCAGCAAAGAAAAATTTTATTTAAGTTACTTTTTATTAGATAGTTACAATTAATATAAATACGAGAGCTGTTCAATAAGTAAAAATACTAAAACTATAAGAAAACGGTACCTTTAATCGTCATCATTTACGTGGTTTCTTTCAAAATAACTTCCGTGGCAAAATAACTTCCGTTTTTCAAAACTGCCTCCACAGCCATTACATGCTTTGTTGCTTGCAAAACGTTTGCCTCGTAATGGTTTCATAAGTTGAGGAAACAGACAGAAATCACATGGAGTGAGATCAGGACTGTATGGAGGATGTGGTGAAATCTCTACGTTGTTTTGCTGCGAAACATCCAGTACGCAACGAGTAATATATGGTCAAGTATTGTTATGGGGAAAAAGAAAGCCATTTTGGAGCAATGGACGTTTCCTTTTAACGTGCTATACCATTGTTCGCAGGACATTCGCGTATTACGAGCCACTTACGGTAGTACTGGGTTCAACAGCGTGTTAACACACAATTCCTTCATAATCAAAAACAATCATGGTCATAACTTTACCAGCCGATTTCACAGTTTTTGCTTTCTTGGGAATAGGTGAAGATGGATGCTTCTATTCACTGCTTTGCTGTTTTATGGTTGGATCATAGTGATACAACCACGCTTTGTCTGTGCTGTGATGAAGCATTTCAAGATATTGTCGCCTTCTTGTTCCAGTCTTTAATCATATCGTATTATATCGAAGGTCTCCGAAGCTGATTTTTGCTTTTATTTCGAAAACTATCCGCGTCTCTCATAGGCGCCCACAAACACGCTTCAGTTCGATCACGTGATACTCAAGAACATGAGTCTGTACCCGTCATTTATCAATAGCTTTTGTTAATACAAACAAAAAACTTTTCTTATGCCACAGAAATTAACATTCCGATAAGTGGTTTCGTGGCAGTAAAATTAGTCTTATTACTTATTGAACAGCCTACGTATGTATATACATATAACAAAATCATAATATTAAGTGACAAAATAGAAAGCGATTTCCTTGCAATTTTCCATTTTCCTTTCTACATTGGAGTTGGATTATTATGTTTGTTTGTTACTATTTATCCATTGTTTATATTTAATTAATGAATTAATATCTGAGATAATGTATTAACATCAACTGTCATACACTTCAAGTTTTAAAAAAATGTATTTGAACTTAAATGGATGAAAAGAAAGTATTTCATTTACGACTGGTAATTTGGATAAGATATATATATATATATACACATATGGAGAGAGTGAAACAATAATAGTAGGAATTGAAAAAATAGTTTTAAGTTTAAAAATTACCTACCTTGGTGTCTGAAATTTCTTTATAAAATACATAATCAATCAATAAAATATTCCAGAATTATATATTCACCTGTTCTCCAAAATTATATATTAACTCATTTTCGTCATCAATACTATTTTTATAGTTTATTGAGATTATTTCGCTGAAAAAGAGTCAAATTTCTTATATACTGTAAGAAATTTTAATTCATGAAATTCCCATTATTGATCTCATTAAATGCAGTCATGTTAGTAAGATTTCGTCTTATTTCCTCAAGTGGTGAACCACCTTAAGGTAATAAGACAAAAAAATTTTTAAAAAAAGGAAAATTTTTTTTATTTATAAATTTCTTTTCTAACATGTCTAGATTACGGTGGTAAAGTTTTTTTTTTTAATTCGAAGTCATTATTAAGAAGCAGCTGTTCATAGCGCTAAATTAAGGTTTTCATCGTTTTAATCGAACCCGTTTAAAACGATGAAAAACCTAGAAATTTGAAACCTTTTCTTCAGAGGTCTACCAAAAATCCAATTTTTGATATTTTCAATTGAGTATAATTCATTCGTCGCATGTAAGCTTATAAATTAAAACGCCATTATTTTTTTTTAATTTCAGATAAGCCAGTCAGCTGAAATTGTGGATGAAGTGAGCATCCATTTCTTTGGGGCGGGTATGTTCAGAGCTCTTTAACTCACGTTACATTGGATATTTTATCTAAAAGTTTAGATACATATAAATAAATGATAAAAAACGTTAAGTTCTACCATTTTACTGGTCGTCAAAAAAATTTCCTAAAAATGCTTAAAAAACACGCCGGTGAACCTCTTTCAAAGGCCCCTAAATTTCAGTAAATGGATATTTCGTTTGAATGACTAGATTCCATATTAATTCCTGGTTAAACTACGGTTTCTAGCTATTGTGTGTGTGTGGTAAAAGTACACACAAGGTGGATTAATATAAACAACTGTCTTTCCTGATTAGTAAATCAGTTATATAAAATATTACCAAATCCACACACACACATTTTTTCTTATAATATTGTACGTGTGGTTTTATCTTTTTGAAAATCAATTTTGATATTGTTTAAATTTATGTCTATAAATTAAATACGTGCACATGCCAAGTATTAGAGTGCTATTGATATCAATTTTCACCAGTATTTGCATCAAAAAAACCTCTTGGAAATTCATAAATAATAGATATTCTCAAAGTTTCTGATATTTTAGCACAAAAATGTTTCATTTTTAAATGGTTATTACAAGCAAATGTTCATGAAGAGCATTTGTAAATATGGAGATACAGCTCTGAATAGAATTACATCTTATATTTTAAAAAAACGTAACATAATTTTTCTGTAAGGTACTTTTGCAAATAGTGTTTCTAACTATGGTTTACAATTCTGATATCAATATTTATTAGATTTAAAAAAAATAAACAACATATAACACATATTATTAAAAAAATTTTTTTGTTATAATCCCAAAATTTTAATAATATCTAAAAGCAAAATGTAAGAATACACGAAGAAATTTTTTTTTCCCTGCCTGTAGTAGTTGGATCAACGGAATATATCCCCATGATTTGGTTGCATATCATTTTGCGAGGGGGAAATTGGTATTCGAATATCATGAACCTCAGAAAAAAACAGCCTCCGAGTACCTGAACATCACACAATTGAATCGATATGCATCTGCATGTTATTTTACATATTTTCTAGTAAAAAAGGAAAAAGAAATAGTGTACGCTGAGAGATCGTTTTGGTTAGATGAAAAAAAAATTGGAAAAGGCAATCTTGATATTTCTTTCGAAATGTTGGTAGGAGATTTTCAAGGCTCATTCTTTTCAAATAGAAAAAAAAAATTCGATATCATCATAAAAACACTGAAAAAAAATGGAATTGATCACTATGGATAATAATAACAAAAAAAAAAAAATGATAAGACCCAGAGAAAAAATGCTTGATACTGCAGTAAAAATCGATGGTCAATTGAATGATTACTATTGAGAATACGGTTCTGATTTACCGTAAAATCCGGCACATAACGTGCACCGGTGTATAAAGGGTACCTATATTTCCAAGCTGCATTTTTTAAAATTTTTAAGTGTATTCGCTGCATAATGTGCTCCCCAATTTTTACGAAGATACCTGAGAAGATCATGAGCAGTGGTCTTATCTTTTGAAGTCTTTTATTCGAGATATTATCCCAAGCTTTAGAAAAATTAGTATACTTATGGAACTATAACCCCTTAAGTTCATAAGAAATGTTATTCATTTTAAATAAACAGTACTTAGATAGATGTAGAAGTCTAAATTTTATAAATATTTGTAATCTTGATAATTTAAAAATATTAGGTATAAATTATCCATGCAGGGGGAGGATTTTGTCCATAAAATATGCTTAAACCCAGATTACTATCCTTTCTCAATAAGTGTTCTGGAATCTTTATTGATCTTGGTATTCGGTGTAGTTTACACATTCTCTGTTTTTCAGGATTTTGTTTTCTGAGATTCTTGCTCTACGATTTCTAGCAGTTCGTATCCTAATTCGAGTTTGATCTAATTTATTATGAAATGACATACATCAGTATGTAGACTTTTCCTAATCCTAATAACAACATTTTAAGAAATCAAGAAAAGAAGTATTTGATCATTTTCCTATTAATCGTTAAAATGGTTTCTTTCCCAAAGTAAGGAATTTTAGGAAAAAATGTCATATTCTTTCTAAACTTAATGTACTTTTTCAGTTGAATGATTGTTAAAAAATAGAGTTCCAAAGACATATAAGAAAAATCATTCCAACATGCAATTATATTTTTTCTAACCACTTTCAGTTCAATTTCTTAAATAAAAAAAAAAAAAAAAAAAACTTATAGGCATTCCAATTTTTGAGACTAGTCATTTTCATTTACATCTATTACGGGGGAAATGCTGGTAATATTTCTCCGGATATTTGTTCCTACTAATTTAATGGACATCGGATTCCAATTTCCTCTTTCTATACGTGAATATATATTCAGAATGTATTATTCGAAAACCCAAATCCAAATAATGGGTTTTAAGCCGTTCCTCTCGCATTGAGGATAGCATTTGAGACATAAAGTAGGTACCCTTATTTCTTGGCCCTTCTATAATAAGCTGTCGAATATAGATCCTAAAAATTGTTTTCTTAAAATTCATTGTAATTTATATGCCAATGAGATGTCTTCGATGAGAGCTGCTATTTTGATGTCTTACTCTTGAAATATTCTGGTTAATTTACATAGTAATGAAAACTTCATATACAATCATGTGTAACCTTAGATGAGTGCACACTGAATTAATTCCATGTTCAGATGAAAAATTCTAAATTGTTCAAATAATTCACTGAGATAGGAAACTGTTCATCATTCGCAATGCAAAAAAATTTATAAATATTGTTCAAATGGCCAACTTCAAACATCACGAGTGTTTGATAGTAAAAATTTAGAATAATAAAAAGTTACTTCAGTTTTTTATTATTTTTTACGTTGCGTTGAATAGTACACCGCTTTTAAAAAATACTCATTTGATTTGAAATGCATACCGTAAAATCCGGCGTATAACGCGCACTTTGAACACAAAAAAATAAGATCAAAATTAAGGGTGCGCGTTATACTTCGGGTATAAAAACGATAGCTTTAAAAATAACAAAAAGGATGGGCATAAAAAAAAATTACTTTGAGATGTATCAAAAAACACTGTTTATTTAAAAGAAATAATTTGCCTTATGAACAAGAACAGTTGTAGTTCTAGAAGAATAATATTTTTTCAAAAGTTTTAGATAGTACCTCGAATAAATTACTTCAAAACATAGAAATAATGTACATTAATATTTCAGATTTCTTCGTTAAAAAGGGGATGCGCGTTATACGGCGAATATACCTAAAAATTAAAAAATTAGCTTGAAAGTGTAGGCGCGCGTTATACAGTGTTGCGCGTTATACGCCGGATTTTACGATATGTTAAATAATTAAACATTAAAACGGAAATTAAATAAACATTTAAAACAACAGCTCATTTTTCTCGTTCAATGGGCTCAATTCATGAAGTCACATGATAAAAATAAACACGTGTTTTTCACTGAATTCAAAACAAACATTAAACTAATTGTATCTGTTCTATTTGTAAAACTCAGAGAAAATTTCAAATTTCATATTTGGGTAAAGATGTTTAAATGTTAGGGAAAAACATTTCTTCAAAAAGATTTTTTTAAATTAAAAAAAGACGTATTTTATGCTTATACTTTTAAATAAAATGCATTTTGTATACATATGTACTTTTTAAGAGAAAGTTTCTGCTAAGAGCAAAACTTGGCAACACCGGAGCGCGTGAACTGATTAGTTGGAAACACAAGGTAGTTTTTATCGTGTGACTATGACATCACTTGAGTTTTTGAATTGATTGGCTAAAATCACGTGGCTTTCACTATCATGTGACCATGACGTCACATGAATATACCTCATTGTACTTGTTGTTCTATTTGTAAAACTCAGATAAAATTTCAAGTTTCATATTTGGGTAAAGATGTTTAAATGTTAAGAAAAAAATTTCCCTTCTGACAGATTTTTTTTAAATTAAAAAAAAATCATATTTTATGTTTAGAATTTTAAATAAAATGCATTTTGTATACATATGTACTTCTTAAGAGAAAGTTTCTGCAAAGAGCAAAACTTGGCAACAAAGGAGCACGTGAACTGATTAGCTGGAAACACTAGATTATTTTTATCGTGTGAATATGACGTCGCATGAATTTTTAAAATGATTGGCTAGAATCACATGGCTTTCACTATCATGTGACTATGACGTCACATGAATTAAGCCCGTTCCTTTATTATTCTTTTGTACAAAACAAAACTGTTGCCACTCACAACAAAAAAATAATTTTTAAACATCATTATTATCAGAAATAAATAAAATATGCAAAATGACATCATTGTCTGGGATTACTTCAGACAGTATGTGGATTTCAAACGTGTAACATCATATATTGTGAAAAATACATAGATATTTAAGAATGAACTAATATTCAATGAATAATCATTAAGTTTTCTTTTTCTTTTTATTAAACGAAAAATTAAAGGTGAATCTATTGCATGCTCGGGATAAGTCTATATAATAATTACATTCGCTGACATGTGGGACAGCCAATAGATTTAACTTTACATGTAAGACATGCCTCATGGAATTGCTTATGACTTGGCTTAATGCTCCAAAAAGCCAGGGTATTGTCGACTAAACTTACGCTGAACAATTGTTTCCGTTTCACGATTCACAAAAGGCTGAACTCGGAACGTTTTATGTTATATTAATTATTTTGGCTGTAGTGTAAAATTATCAACATCGTTTCTCTTGCTTTCAAATCTTAACATTTGTTTAATAATTTGAAAGAAAAATAAATAAAGCAT
Organism: Trichonephila inaurata madagascariensis; assembly: GCA_019973955.1. Lineage (NCBI taxonomy): Eukaryota > Metazoa > Arthropoda > Arachnida > Araneae > Nephilidae > Trichonephila > Trichonephila inaurata. Next base: position 41,971 of record BMAV01025935.1, read on the forward strand.
TTTCATGAAATCACTTAAAGGTACGTCCTGCCACAGACCTGCACCGTACATTGAGTTCGTAGAATTAAAAGTAAGAGGAAACTGCTTTCCATACTTAGTTTATTTCACAAAAAATAAATTAAAATAACAATTAATGGGGAATGTGCTTTGTTAGGGTATAAAAAGTTCTTCAACGTTCATAGTAGCAAGAAACTTGTAGGTTTGATTGAGTAACACTGCGTAAAATTTCAACCTAGTTGGCAGACTTTTATAAATTTTGGAAAATGTATGTTCCGTGCCCTTCTCATCTGATACTTCCTGTCTATTACTATAGTCCCTAGATGACGCCGAATTAGATGCTTCCTAGTCTGTGCCATATTTCCCGTCAAATGAGCCGCTCTTTTCAAGCTTACGAATTATTTCTGCTGTCCATCAGCAAACTTTGAACCAGATATTATCTATTTCTCAAAATTTCCTTCGAGTAATTGACGCCAATTTAAATATTTTTAACAGTATGATTCTTCATTGAAAAAATTAGGACGTGAACTCTCCAGACAAAGAATTACAGTAATTATATATACTCTGTGTTTTATAACAAGTGTAAAACGCATTGTACATGTTATGTATTTTCATTTTCTTCTTATGATGGGTATATAGTATAAACTAATTTAAAAATAGTAAATTGTTTTATATTACCAGACAAATTTACTTTTCTTTCGAATATTCAGAGGAAATTACAAGCCATTCTTATTTATGGTCTGTTTTTTTTTACTTTTTATAAAAGTCATTCTAACTATAATGACCCTGTATGTACACATGTAGACCTATCTACATTTTTATAAAAGCAATAATAGCTTGTTTATTAGAATACATTTATACAAATTCTTGAAGTTCAAGTCAAAGTTTTGAAATATTTTCGAATGTTTTTTTTTTAATTTTTTTTTCTGTCTATCTTTTTAAATTTTATGAACGTGCTTTGTATAATATTAGATTTGACATCTGATTTTGAAATACAGTTTCATTTTCTACCAATTTCCACAATATGAAGATAAAAATTATAAATTTTCTTTTTGGCGTTCCAAAACAATAGAATTTATATGCACTGTGTATTAATTTAAACCAATCGTAAAAAAATTAACATAAAACTTAAAAATATAGGTATATAATCTTATGACAAATTTATGTATCTAAAGCATTTAAGATAACGCAATTTATGTGAGATATTTGCTTTACTTTTTCTATGTTCTAATTCTTTATTTTTTGGCAAAAAACACCATTAGTAAAAAAGCACAAGGAATCTAAGATAATAATAACAATAATAATATTAAAAAAAAACAGATTCAAAGCTATGGAAATTTGTGTATGCAAAAGGTACAAATTTAATGTAAATATCATTTTCATTTGTTCAATTTATGTATGCAATTCCTTTAAAAATATACATCAAAGATGTTTTATCTTTCCTTTTTCACCAGGCTTTTGTAATTTATCATGTATAAAGCACATTTTGATATATATATATATATAAAGATATAAGGAGTGACTGAAAAATTAATTTCAACGAAAAAAAATGGAATAAAATGTACCATTTTTTGTTCCGAGTAATATTTATAAAACATTATGCACTGAACATTTATTTCTTAAATTCAGATAATATCTGCAAGAATTATAAATTTTCCGAGTAACACTTTTCTTTGAAGGTATTTAAAATGTAACAGGCATAACCAAAAATCATTATTTTACCTTTCATTACCCTTTTGAACTAAAGCTTGAATCCCTTGAAAATAAATAAAAACATTTTACTGTCATTTTTCCTTCGAACTTTTTCCCATCAAATAATTGAGTGTTTAAAATTTCATGAGCGTTTTACTCTCATGATCCCGTAGAAAAATGTTCAAACACACATACACATCAATTTTTTTAAAAAAATAGACTCGTAATTTTACCTTAACTATCGTTCCATTAACGCAACAGAACACTAACTTTTCTATCTATGTTACAGTTTAGAATGTTAAACTTCATAAACATATTTTTTTATGTTTTCAGTTTGGTAAAGTTTCCGAAACTCCCCTAATGATTTGAAGCGGCGCATCACTTTTAACAGTCCAATAACTTTTGTGACCACATTAGCATGGAGAAAAATTACCACACAAATCGCAATTCTATCTTTACAAAGTTCAAAATGTAAAGTTTAGAGATTGCATTGAATTCGGGAATTGGTTTTAATGCGAGACATGTACATGTAGCTTTTGACTTTAGTATTAAAACGATAATTGTTATTTTTAAGTAATCGCAAGCAAAATGAAAAGTGTGAGTGCTTTAGATGAGGTTTTATTTCTTTCGGCAAAAGCTGTATACTTTTTTTCTGAAATAAGCCTAAGCTAAGCTGTTAAAAATGTTTGAAAAGTAAATTCAGAAATGCACCGGAGTGTTAGATTTTCTGTTTGAACAGAAAACTGAGTTGTAAAATTAAAAATAATTATATTTCTCCCCCAAAGATGTTTGTTATAATGCTGAAAAATTAAAAGGTTTTCCCTCTGTCCAATATTATGATAAATAATTTCGAAATATTCTTTTGCGTTATAAAATATGAAATTGCATTCTTCTTAACAAATTGTGAGTTAAGATGACTCGGTACCCCCAAAAGGATTGAACTATATTTTTTTATTAAACTTTAATTAATCTTATTCTTTACGATTAATGTATCACTTTTGCCTGTCGGAAAGTTAGAAGTTGGATAAAACTTCATTTGAAAATTATAAATAACAAATTAGGCAATTCGACCACGTTCCCTTTTTAGAAAAAAAGAAAAAAAAAGTTTTGATAAAAAAAAAAAATTATTTTAAAAGGAGAAATAATAACTATGAATAAGCAAGAGTAATAAATAATGGTCGGATATTACTGAGGCATTAAAATAACGTCTTTTTTTTCCCTTTGTGAAATGTATGCATGTAAATTGTTTGAATTATACAGTATCTTATACTAATAATTTTATAATTCCAGTTATTATTTCTCATATGTTTTTCATACAAATATAATACTTCAATATTATGTGAAGAAAAAATACAAAAAATTTAAAAAAAAAACAAACTTTTTATCGAATTTTCTTGTGCAATTAATACTCTCTAAAAATGGATCATTTATTTAAAAAAAATGTATGGGTTGAAAAAATTCGAAAATGAAATTATTTTGGAGAAAAATATATAACTAATGTCTTAAAGGGGTATTTTAAGTTTATTTAAACCTATTACAATAACTTTTTCAGAATCAGAAACTTTAAAGTGGTTTTTCTCAGTTTGTGTTTTTTCAATATAATAGTGGATTCAAAATGCTACTCCTTCCACAACTATTTACCAATCTGCTACTCACTATTTGTAAAGTATGGAACAAAATTAGGGATCCATTTTTCTGTAATCTGAATACTTCTTTTTTTTAAAAAAAATCAAGAGATATTGGCTTTTTTCTTGAAATTTAACGTGCATATCAAGATTACATTTTTTCTCAAAAACAAATTAAAATATTGTGAAATCGATCTCTAAAGTTTTTAGAACATCCTTAAGAGTATTACAAAAAGTTTCAGATATAAAAAATTAATAATTACAAAAGGTGTAAGATATTAAAATTTTCTAAATTGTCTTCAAAAAATTAAAATTTTTAGAGTTAAACGAATAGTAGGTGAAAAGTTTCATGTCGCATCATTTTATTTAATAGAAACATTAAATGAAATGCTAAAATATAATTTTTAAATACATAAATAAGAAGAAAAAAGTGTTCAAAGGAGATTATCTTAAGATTACCTTTCCATTTTGCATACTTAACTTGACAATAAAGTCAAGCCTCAAAAACGTCTATACATAATAAATTAATAAAATTGTATTCCTTATTAATATTATTTATATAAAATTTAAAAGCGAAATATATCTTTAGTTCAAAAGTAAAAAAATAATTTTTGAATACGATATTTTTACTTGCGCAACAAAAATAAAAAAAGAAATAATTGAAAAAATATTTTAATTATTGTGTTTAACTTATGGAAATCTAAATTGGAGTATACAAAATCAAATTATACATAGGAAACTTAAATTACAAACAAATTTGTAACACTAAAAAATCTTTTTGTATACATGGGCAAAAAAATTATAAAGTAAAATATAGATTAAATTGTTTAGTATTTATTGTTTGGTAAAGTTTTCGAAATATTTTGAAAGAAAATTCTATTACGTTCATACAAAGATATTTTGATCAAATAGGAATTATGCTTAGTTATACATTTTTTAGTTATAAAAAAATGTAATTAGATTATTGAACAAAATTTTCTAAGAAAATTAACAAGCACAGTACTCAAAGGCTAACATTAACATCAAATGGAGAAACGTTTATCAAAGAAAATTTGTTCATTACGTGAAGTCATTTAATTCACACACAAAATGGAAATTTAGTCTCATCTAGAAAAATTATAATGCATGGGTCATTTTTTTTCAGGTCATTTAGTCAGGTTTTTAAACTTATATTTACAAAATTTTAGGAGTGATCAAACAGAGATATTATTTTGAAAATTCCTGTAAGGTAATTCTTTGAAATATTTTTTAAAAAGAAATAGTTATATATTCTTTTTCTGTGATGCATGTTTTACTTAACAAAGCAATTATTTGGTTGCCAACATTCAATAGCCTTTTTTTTTACGCTCCATTCTATTTTTCGGGTACCAGATGAAATTTCTTCTTCTGATTTATATTTTCAGTGTAACGGAAATTTTCAAATTGCTATTTTATTTAGTTATGAGACGTTTCTCTCTCTCTCCCTCTCTCTCTCTCTCTTTTTGCGTTCAAATAAATAGCTTGAATGCCTTAGGCTTACAAGTAAAAATAAAAAATGAATTGTTCTTTGCATGTATGCTTTCTCAGTTGATACACATTTCTTGTTTTCAATATTTTTACTTTTTCTATACATAACATTAATTTCCGTTTGAAATGTTCTTACAAGGTTTTTCAATTTGTGATATATGATGAACATTTGCCTATGATAGAATTGTTTTACATGCAGATTTGGAAATAAGAATTGTTTAATGATAGAATCTAAGTATATTATATTACTTTCGGATGAACATTGGATGTTGAATTCTGAAACATAAATTAATACAGTATGCATTTTTGAATATTTTTTTATATTCTCTTATCAAATTTAAATAGCAAATGCCCTAACGCAATATGATTTCAGAAACAGATAAAATATAATTTAAGCATTTTGCTTTTGAGATAATAGGTACAAGAATATTTTCACAAGAAAAAACTATGCACGTGTCTTTGAATACTATCATTTTTGTGTATTTTAGGTATTTTTGAATATGTGAATAAATAGAATAATATGAGTAATGTATACATTACTTCATATCCCACGAAACCAAACAATCAAACTTAGATAATAGTAAAATTTCATTAAATATCTTTTGTGAATGATTTCCTTTTGAAATAATATATGGACTTTTTATATGCATATAACAGAGGAAATAAATGTTTTCATTGGAATCTTTATTTATTTATTTGAATTGGAAAACGAAATTATTAAAGAAATCCACGTATTTTGGTTTCTTACATGGAAATAAGTAAATATTATACTTAATGCTTTAAAGGAAATTTTATTAAATGCATGTAATTATTTTTGCACACGATTCAAATACAGTCGAACCTCTATATTGTGAATTATTCTATATAGCGAATTTTTTCCTGGTACCAGGAACATTTCACGATTTTCTTTGTAAAATATCCTCGCAATAGCGAAGTGCATTTTCTATCTAACGAACTTTTTTTCTTGTGATCCAATTTTTGTTCACTATTTTCAAATATTTCTGGGTATTTCAAGTTATTCTCTCGGTTAACACACTTTATGGTGGTCATAAATATTGAACTGGTTTTATTAGATGCCTAAATCGCCGAAAGTAATAGAATTACGGGCATTTAATCCAAGAAATGCAACCTTTAACCCCATTGTCCAGTTCATTAGATCAATCCTCGATATCCCTTCCATTCTCAGTCGAGTTGTATCGTGTCTTTGAACTAGTATCTGTTCATTTGTAGAGTTTATCAGTCGTACTGATAACTTCGTTTCTTGTAGCCCGAAAATGTTAAAACGTACGTGCTTGAACATCGAAGAAAAACATTTAATTCTTCAGGAAGTGGGTAAAGGTTTCAAAAAAATTTCCTTGCAGTTTTTCTTCCTTTCTTTCTTTTTCTTTTCTTTTTTAATGGGTAATATGTATAAAATAAATATATATTAATTTATAAAATGGTGTGAATAATTACTTTTTTTAATACATACTGTTTATGAATCTAAAATTTGTTTTATGTGGTTTATAAAGAAAATTGAAAGAGGAGACTCTATATAACGAATTTTCCATACCACGAACTTTATTTCTGGATATAGCAACTCTTCGGTATATAGAAGTTCAACTGTAGTTAAAACTTTGAAATTTATTTTATGTCATGGAATAATCTCTTTTTACTGCATGTATTAGCTATAATAAAAATTAAAATATATTTATCAGTTCTATAAGATTTGTCAAAATATCAATAGTTAATATATATTGCAAAATATTTTAAGTATTTTTTTAATTCACAAGTACATTTAGCTTTATTTTGACTTTAGAATTCACTACTTTAAATGCGGAAATTTCATAATATATACTTAATTGTTGTGTTTAGGTGTATACTGGTGCTTAGAAATTGGATTATTGGGAGAGGTAGATTCGATGAAATTATGATAGTCATATAAAAACAATTCCCGCCCCACTAATCATCTGTTCTAAAATTCAGATTGCTGATTTTTTTTTCTTCTGTGATACTAATTTTTTTGCAAAATGTTATTTAGTTTGCTTAATATTAGCAGAAGTTCTTGAAAAGTAATAATGAAATATAATATAAAAATAAACTTTATATGACAAGATTGCTTTGTTCAATATTTTCTGAACATCAACTGATGACTTACTTCTAAAAGTTAAATAGAGCAGAAACTATTCAAGATAAGTTTATCCATGTGGAAATTACTTAAAATATTCTTTTATCATCTGAACGCAATACTATAATACATTCTACTTGTAATATTTTAATATAGTGCATCTTATAAAATTTTGAATCATCTCAGGAAACGAAAGGGTTTTTTCAAATCAAGTTTAATAATATTAATCTTATTTAAATTAGATTGCAGATCTAATAATAATTCGCTTTTTAAATTTATCAGCAACTGAATGATTTCGATTAAATACATCAATAATAATCACATTCAAAATAAACTGAATGCACTAGAGTAGTTAAAACTACAATCTAGTCTCATTTGTTGTTTCTTAGGAATATTTTTTCATTGGTTAAAAAATGAATTACACAATATATCATTTGAAAACTATAATCTTCTCTGTGCCTAGGATTTTGGATATTTTGTTTCACAAAAAACGTTCTGTTTCAAGCACAATTCTCGAAACATTAATTAATTGACAATGAAATACTACATCCCTTTTATAAGTAAGAATAATTAATTGAGATGACTTTCCAATTATTTTAAGAAAAAAAGCGAAAGACTGTGAAAATTACCCTGCAAGTTGCTTTATTTCCTTCAAAAAAGCTATTTATTCTTATATATTAAGTATATTTTATCCATTCAAGAAACTTTATTTATACAAGCCAGGAAAGAAAATCATTTCGTTTAGATAAAATCAAAAATAAGCTTTTCATGACTAAGAGTTTGTGTTTCAATTTCCTTTTATCCTTCTTTTAAAAGATAAAATTGAAACTTATCTCAATAGTAACCGTTCCTCTATCAATCGATAAGTAGCTCAATTTTGATTATTTTTCCTGGAGGCCTTTTTCCCTGATATTCTTATATCAAATATCTGATCTCACTTTTTACTAGTTGTGTGTGTCATCAGCGTTTTAACACTCGATCTTTCTTTTTTAAGGTATCCGACTACGTTCGGAACCCTGATTTTAAAAAGGCACATAAATGGATACTTTTAATGAAATTTAATGTCACTTAGATTAGAATACATGTATAAAATTGTTTTAAGGACACATTTTGACAAAAAAAAATATTTAAATACAATATTTCGGCAAAAATATAACTTAGAATAACCTTTTTTCAAAATGTTCTCCTTTTGTGAAAAATGTTTCTATTAAAATAATATTTTTCCTGTATATAGCTGAGACCTTTATACAAAGGCTCACCTATGATTTTTGAAAAATTCACATTATTTTCAGAGTTACAACTATTTGACATAATTATCGGCGTTTTTATCTTAAAATTTCACCCCTCTGTTGTCGTAAAACATAGATAAACTCACTTCTAAGATATATATTTCAAAAATTCTAGTTGAGCCTCTGTATAGAGGTCTGAGCTATATACAGGCAAAATATTATTATAATAGAAGCATTTTTCACAAAAGGAGAATATTTTGAAAATTGATCATTCATTGTTAGTTTTTTGTCAAAATATTATACTTAAATAATTTTTTACTGTAATACTATTCTTAGAACAATTTTATATACATTTTCTAATCTAAGTGACACTAGATATCATAAATATTATCCATTTATACACTGTTGCAAAATCACGGCTCCAAACGTAGTCGGATACCTTAACTTAATCTTAAACTCCAATAAGATGGCTCCGGGTTCTTTCCTTTGCCGTTTGCATTCATCCCCTCTCTCTTCAGAAAAACTGAGAAACCTCATTTCTTTGTCGATTTACACTCCTAACCGATAAACCCTTACTATTTTTGAAGCCAGAGGCAATTATTGCCATAAGGCAAACAATTTATAAATTTCTACCAATGCATTCCATTTTAGTAGTGTAGTTTTCCAACATTTTTTTATCCCTTTTATACGGAGTTATTTATTTTTATACATTTTGTCACCTAATAAAAACTAAAGCATTTCTGTGATATATTTTAACCATCATTCATATATAATTCAAGTTCTAGTGAAATCGATGGACAACCAAAAAAATTTCTCATTCTGATATTTTTTTAGTGCAAACTCTGAATAAAAGTGATTTATTTCTAGTTTTAGCCTTTTAATATTTTGTAGTCACTGTTTTTTTTTTTTTTTTTTTTTTTGTAACGTACGTCCTTTTTATTCATTCATTTTTTTTCGAATAAAGCAGTTTTAAGAATAAAGATATCGTTTGACAATTATAAATATTGTAACACTCTGAAGAGCAACCCCTAGCTGACAATTCATGAAGCCTTCAGTCGAAGTGTTGCTGTCGGTCCATAAACAACGTGTTGAACCTATGTTCCTTCAAAGGGTTGTAATGCTAAATATGGTAGCTTCCGTAATTGTTTTTATTGCAGCTCCAAGTGTT
>BMAV01025935.1:52304-77209 GCA_019973955.1 Trichonephila inaurata madagascariensis
AATCTAACAAAGTAGTATGTCACTCATTTCTTTTTATCCAGCAAAATTTCCTCTTAGAATTATAATAATTAATTATTTTATTCCGTGTTTTGTTGAAAAAATACGCTCTTCGTTGGGGTCTGAATTTTCAGAAATTTGTAACTGTTTTTAAATTTAACTTAGACCTTCTATAAAGTTCCAAGCCATCATTCGATTTTTTGATTGAACTGGGTCTAAAGACTCGAATTCTTCAATGTCTTGTTCACACATTTTTATGAGCTCATCAATTGTCAGCTCCTGATTGAGGGGAGCCTGCAGCTGTTGAATGTAATCAGTGTGCACATTTAAATTTATTTGCCCTGAAAGATGGATAACTTCTTCAATCTATTTACCAATTTCATCAGGTTATGGCACTAATAGCACCCAGGTTTCAGTGATGAAAAAAAAAAAAAAAAAAAAGACGAATCCAAGAGATTTTAAAATTGGCAGGTTTAAGTAATTCTATGTATATCAAGTTATTCTATGTAATAACTAGGTATTCCATAGAATAACTAAGGATAGACCGTTAATGTGAAAAATTAACAATTTAAATGATATTTTATAAATTAATTGATCGTAAATAGCTAAAATCTATAGAAAAATATATTTTGTCTCTTTTGCTCATGATATAATTTATTATTGCTCATATTGCTAAAAATAGTTAAACAGAAAGGGGAAAAAGAATATGTTGCTAAGATGGATTATATTTAAATGATACCAAAAAAATATATGCTGGAAAGAAAAACTTTTGCTTCATAAAAAACATTGTGTAAACTTTTTAAAACATAAAATTAAGAGAATATTAATTAAAATTTTATGACACATTTATTTTACTTTTCATTATTTATTAAATTAAGAACTGAGAGATGTGATGACACTTTGGATTGAATTGCTTATAGTTTTTGATACAAGCCCACTTTTAAGTATTACACATTTTATTTTTGTTACACGAGCGCATTTTAAATCTTGGTCCAGTACCGTAACTTTGAGCTGTTGGAACATATCAAAGCGTTGAATCAATATTTGGAACTTCTTCAATGGAAATTAATTCTCGCAGACATATACTGAACTGATATCAAGAGTACAATTGCTTTATTCCGCCTAGTCGAAAAAATTCTTCCCAAAGCAGCTAGAACCGGTCCAAAGAAATTTCGAGTGTCGTATTTCATACTTTAACGATCAAGTAATCGTCATTCTATAGAATACCTAGTTAAATTGTAGAATTCAATAATTTTATATACTTGAACTGACTAATTATTTATTTCGTGAAATAACTAGTTATTCTATGAAATAACGGATTTCACGCTTTAACGGTAACATATATATTTCAAAGGAAATTGACCAATGAAAAATGTAAACGATGAAAAAAAAACTTGTTGCAGAGAAATTACTATTCATTTGAAAGGAATATGTAATAATGATGAAAAGAAAAGCCATTTTTCTGGTACGAAATCACAAAATACGTGGATGTGGATAAGGCGAACATTATGATTTGGAAAGAAAAAAAATTCAAAAACGCATCTCTTCGAATAATAGTAAATGTATACTTAAAAACTAGCTGTTTCCATTAAGATGATGAAATGGATGTTTTTCATTTATTAAATTATGAGCTATGGTGGGCGGAAAGGAAAATATTCAGAAATAATCGTTTCGAACGAATTTTAAATCCTTTAAGAATATATAAAACTGAATGAAAATCCTTTAAAGTTGTATCGGATATTCCTATTATGTGATGCCATTGTTCTTATATTTTTGATACTAGTATTGTATTTAATGCCTGTTTTGTTATTTATTAGGGTATATTAAAATTATTAGACTGGTTTTTTTGTTGCTTCACTATTAATATTATTTACGGCTTCTAGAGCCAATGCCAGAAAGCAATTAAATTAGTTATAAACTTGCTAAAATATATTTTAAAAACCATTTGGTACCATGTGAAATTTACTAAGCACTCTCAAGCAGTCACTATCAAGCCTTGAGCTTCATTAAAAATAATCCTTTTGTATTCAGTCATTTTAAAATAAAATACTCCATTTGTATGATTCTATTTAAATGAGGTTTTAAAATTTTAAAACTGATATTAATTGCCAAATTATTGAATAAAATAGTTTCTTTAAATCCATGTCATATAGTCCTTATTAATTTCAGTAGAAGTAGGTTATTCAATGAAAAAATAAAGTGTTTAACTAAAATATATGTTGTATGCATTGAATAAAAAAGAAAATTTTGACATACTCTTTTGGCCCTAAAGTAATTACAATTTGGTGATGCCCCCTCTCCCTTTCTTTTATTAAACTGAATTTTAGGTTGAAAAAAATTTATCAAAGAATATAACTATTTAAATATATTTTTCCAAAGTTAATTTTATTATAAATGAACATGTGTAAAATCTTACTGTATACAAGGTAGAAATGTCCACCTTTCCCTCTTACTATATATATACAGTAAGACCCCGCTTAACGCGGGGGATGCGTTCCATCAAAGTAGAGCGCAATGCGAAACAGCGCTAAACGAGACTATTTTAACATGTAAACAATGGAGTTAAGGGAAGATGGATAGAAAATTTGTTAGGTATTAAATTTAATACTTATGTTTTTTTAATAAAAATAAAACCAAACATTTATTTCTTACAAAAATAAAAATATAAACGAATATATACATATAAAAACAAATAAAATTCTAAGTCAGTCAGATCATTCAGTCTAATCTGTGTTTCCAATATTCTGCCTTCTTGTCCAGAAGGCACCTTGTTGAAGTAGCCAAATTCAATGTAGCACTAATTTGAGATTGACGATCTCAAGAATCTAATCATCTAATCTCTTGTATTTTAGTTACCAGTGAAATGCTTTTTCTGGTGGATTTTTTTCTTTTATTGTTTTTCATTATCATCCATGATAACAACTAAAGATCATAATATTTGTCACTGTATTAATCGTTATATTATTATATAAATTTATACTTACAATAATGTCAACAAATATTTCAAATGATAAAAATGCATCTGTACAGCACCGCACCAAACAAGAAACACAATTACAATGTGTTTCCGATATGTTATGTACATATTTTGAAACCTAAAATTTCGGGGAATCCCCGGGTTGAGATAAAAGAGCGCTAAACCGAAACAGCGTTAAGCGGGCTCTTGCTGTATTATTCTAAATGTATGATACTGTTCTCTTTTCCTAGCTCCTTCTGTTTCCTGTATAGTTAAAATTAGTTTTTTTTTTCATCTTTCTTCAAAGCTGTCTCAACTGACTTTACGATGAATTATATATGCAATCAGCAAAAACCGTTAACTTTTTTTTAAATGTTAGAAATACTTTAACTGTTTATACCAAAGTGCTTCGCAAACTTTCAATATTTATTAACTAATTTTCAATCACAATTTTCATCGTGGTCCCCTTTCCTACAATAACTATATATTTAATGCAATAATAATGTACTTTGACGCTCAAGCCATATATCATTTTAATTATAAACCGTACAAATTTTGTATATAATTTTGTATATGACAAGCCCAAGGGTGGAGGGGTCACTAGTAATTATATATATATATATATTAAACTTGTTCTTAACTTAATGTTGATAAATTAATTATTATGTACACTGTGCAGTACTGATACATTTATAAGTATATTATATCAGTGTGAATGTGTATTTTATATTTTATTATGTTAAAATGTGGGTTTTTTTTTTTTTTTTTTTTTTTGGTTTCCTTTCAGAAATTAATAATTTTTAAAATAATCTTTTAATTTCGACATTTTGATATGATTGCGTTCCTCAAGTAGGGCTATCATGCCCCGCTAGAGGGCACGCCCCACAGTTTTGAGAAATTTTGGTTTAAACAAAAAAAAAATCCGAAAATTATGTATTATAGCTATTGAGGTAATATAATATTTTTTTTTTTATATTGTGTTTTTTTTTTTTTTTTTTTTTTGAAAATATAAGCGATGAAAAAATCAACAAATATATATATTTTTTTTAAATTCCAAATTTATATATTTTAATTAGTATGGAATTATTGCAGCGGATTGTCTTGAACTATTTAAAGTACTTTAATTAATTTTTACTTAAAATATATGAATATTTAATTAAACATAAATATATCTATAAATATTTTTAAATATGTCGAACCTTTTAAAAACATTTGAGTTCTGATTATATATATATATATATATATATATATATATATAAGGAAAAATGTAGAAAACATTTAAAAATAGGAGGATCATTTATGAACATAAGGCATAAATAACATTTGTTGGTTCAAATTGTGCTTATTTTTAAAAATATAATCAATAAAATAATTCATGGAAATTTCCATTATTGTTATAAGAACTAAAAATAATACTTTGACTCAAATGCATCCGCGATTTTCTCACAAACGCTTATAGATATATAACTCCATAACTTACTGTTTCAATTTTCATAATCGGCTATTATAAGCCGATATGAATATATTCTTAAATATATGAAACAGAAAGGCTCCTTCTAAGCAGAAGTAAATTAAAATATATATGTATAAAATATATGTATAATTAAAATATATATGTAAAATATATATGTATATTTTTAAGAATATTACAAAATTCATAAAAAATTAAATCTTAAACTAAGCTTTTTAAACACTTGTTAAAATTACTGCACACACGTGCAATATATATAACGAAATAAGTGAATCTTTTATACAATATAAAAACTATTAAACCGTTATTATTAAAGAATAAACGAAATTCCTGCTGAATTAGAATACAATAAAATACCAAAAAGTGTCTACGTATAAAAATGTACGCAAAATAAATGCAGTTGAACCTGTTTTTGTATGGTAGATAGGGACCGCATAAAAAAATCGCACAAAAAAATATTCAAAAATTTCATAAATTATTACACATAACAAACTAATTCGTGGAAATACTACAGACATTTTTTTTATGCGATCGATAGGGAACACATAAAAAAAGTCGCATTTATAAAATATATTCCAATTATTTACGAAATTGAGAGTACTTCTATAACAAAATAAATAATTAAATATTACACATGGAAACATTTTAAAGACATATAGTTTCCCGTTGTATTGACGGATAAGTCTTTAAAATGCATATAGGTAATTCATCGCTACTCATCGTATTCCAAAGTCTGTAATGAATAAGTTCAAAATCGCTTTCGTCATTTAAAGGTGCAATTTCATTTTCTGGCTACATAAAGTAAGAGATAAGTTTTTGTGACGAAGGACGGGTGGTCACAGTTGCTTGTAAATGTCACGATAACCAGCTGTATATATACATGATTGAAGTCCTTTTTAGAATTTAATACTCCTTTCTTAACTGGTATCTATTTTAAGAAAATGCTTTTCCAATTTCTTGGAAAGTTCGATCCCTGCATATTTTTATCCTCTTTCCCAGAATATGGCTTTTTGTCCGTCTTCATAATTTGTAAAAAAAACACATCCGAATTCTTTTAATTTAAAATTTTAGGAATAAACCCTTTTTATCATATTTCCTAGTGAATGCCGCTATGAATTCCATTTAGCTCTATATAAAAGATTTTTAGTGTTTTAATTTTATAAGCTGAAAGGCGTGGCGTCAGAGTAGCACATTCTAACAATTATAAGTATCTTCCATGCACATGTACTAGATGTACTAAATGTACTAGTTCTTAATTCATATTTTCATGCACAATTTTTTTCCTTAATTGATTTTTATTATTTATATATAAAACAATTAATATAAAAAAGTCAATTCTTACTTGGGTTAACAAAGAAAAATTTTATTTGTTAATTAAACTTAATTAATGAATTAATATTTGAAAAAAAAACACCGTTTTTACATCAAGTGTGATCCACTACAAGTTTAAAAAATGTATTTAAACTTATTGGATGAAAAAAATAAGTATTGGAATCCAAGAAAAAATTTATTAGAAAAACTTACTGGGGTGCCATCTGTGGGTGATAGTAAGAACGTCAGAAATAATGCAGAATGAATTTAAAATTAAATAAAAATAAATTTAATTAATGAATAAATATTTGAAAAAAAAATCTGTTAACAACAAGTGTCATCAACTACAATTTAAAAAAAAAAAATGTATTTGAACTTAAATGGAAGAATAAAAATTTCGGCTTGAACACAGGATATATATAAATAAATATACATAGGGAGAGAGTAAACTAATAGTAGGAATTGTGAAAAATATATGTGATTTACAATTTCTTATTCAGATTGTAGAATATATAATGTATGTTTAATAAATCTTAAGTAATTATACCTAAGAGTCATTAGTACGTACCTATATTAATTGCAAAAACATGACTTCAATTTAAATTTAAGAGTATCAGTTGTCCTAAAAACACTGATTGAGAGTCACTAATCTATGTTTAAGATAAATATTACTATTTAAAATGATTTGTAAAATATTAAAACAAGAGAATTTCGCATTATTTTATATTTGCATTGATGACAAGTAAACGATTAATAATTAAAGCTATTATGTATTAATTTGCAGATAAAACATATTTAATAAAGGTTGGAAATAAATTTAAAAAATAATTTGCAAATTATTGAAAATTAAAATAATTGATTCCTCGTAAGAGCTGCTAATTATACTTTATTTAGACATCATTGCATATTTAAATTATTATAATCTTCATAATAATCATCCTTTGAAATTTTGCTTTAAGTTGAGAGAAAAGATCAGCATATTCAGAGGAACAATTTACATTGAGTTAAATATATTCAACTCTTTAAAGAAAACTGAAGTAGTTTTAATTTTTGAAATGAAACATTTTTTCTCTTAAGCATTTTGTATACAATCCTTCGACTTTATTTGCAATTAATTTATTAACTCTAATTTTTTAATTTTTGCAATATACAATGCGAGTATATAGAACATTCTACTATATTTTAATTTCTTTATGTTCTTTAATTTTAACAGGCACAATATATATATATATATAATTTTGCCTGAGGGAAAAATTGTAATTAAGAAATTTTAGCGTATATTCATCTCAATGGTAATAACATGCAAATAAAAAAATTCACGTGCAAGCTTTTAAAATTTAGTCTTACATAATAACGATTTTCTTAAAACTCATAATAGAAAATGATTTGTGAATATAATATGTGCTTATTATTTTCAAATTTCCTATTTTACATAATACTATTAAAAAAAGGGGGATGTTTAATTTGTGAAAATTAACACATTTTCTTTTAAAGTTTTCTATCATCTGGAAGTCATTTAATAGAGAGGTTCATTTATTACTAACTTCACATCAAAATTATTGTATAAATATAACTAAATTCTCTTTCTCTGCTAAACATAATAAATCTGACTAAATTTTTATTTTATTTTCGAGCATAGTTATTGTTATTATAATCGTTTTATTTTACAACAATTATTGATTTTAATAACATAGTTATTATTATTTTGTTCCATAAGGTATGTTCTTTAAAGCTCATTAATATTTAGTATTTTAAACAAACACTGCCTTTGTCATTTGTAAGTCAACTGCAGATATGTTTTCCATATGATAGGCAAATATGTTTTTCTTTGAATTACAATGATAATCGAAAATTATTTTGAATGACAATGTAGTATTCAAGCGCTAAGAAAATACACACTGAAGCAAGTTAATCAGCATAAAAATAAAATTCATGTTAATAATGTATATTTATGTACATAAAGCGATACATATGTTCACGGACAAAATGAAATCAAATGAAATAAATTATTTTTTCAGTTTACCTTAGAAGAAAAAGTTAATAACTATGCAGTGCCTTTTTAAGGGATTTGCAAATAAATATTAAGTGTTCCTTTTTTTTGTTTAAACACGGGTTGGAAATTCACGAGTTTTTATCTTATTTGTATAAATGCAGGAAGCTAATGAAAAGTTCCAATGTCAAACTGCGACGAGCTTCGCCATATTTTTTACGAACAATTTTTTTTATTTTCAGGGGCATTTTACTCCATTATTTTCATTTAACTTGAACCCTCCGTTAGATGCGCAAATCTCTCAGATGCATAGAATTAATAGTTTCATTGCTGTGTCCACACGGTGGGTTAGAACACACCCCTCCTTCTTCTATCTGCTTTTCGTCACTCACTCTAGGTTTCGATGTCAAGGAGGAGGGTGATTTTTACATATTTTGGGTGTCAGGGGACATTGAATCTGATAGATGCAGCACGCCCAACAACGTTAGTTTTTATGATTTTATACACTCGTTAATTTCGATTTATTTTCTTGTAAAATAGTGTAGTTTTCAGTTTTATATGAAAATAATTAGAAATACGTATTTTGTAACTTCTGTTAGATAGGCTTTTTTTTGCTGGCTGTTAAGTTACATCCTAGGGATGCCCCACCATTAGATAGTGACTGAATTTTATCCAATCATTAACGTATCTGGAATAAACAAAAATATCTCTATGGGAATTAAAATCACTCAGATCCTCGCGCACATTTCTAGGAAAACCAGTTCAAAACCTTTTGAAAGAGCACCTTGGAAGACGATTGATTATTGGACGGTGATTTGCGAAGAATGCAACAAGGCATCTTAAAATGAAATGACCCATTGATAACTAACCATTATCTTACTGGAGTTTTTTCATAAAAATATCTCAATTACTGACTCTATCTTAAATATTTTTTTATGTTATATATATTTTTATGTAAATCTAACCAAAAAATAATCATATCATCATCAAACGTAAACGTGAGGTGATGCATCAGAGAGATGCTGTGTCCCTACGGACATAACTTTTTGGCGTGCCAAAAAAATTAAACTTACCTGCAGGTGGAACAGTCCCTTTGGAGCTGGTTCTCCTTTTTCAGACCATTGTTTTGATTGTTATATATCACCCATGGTTATAAAAAGCGTGAAAATTCTTCTTTGTTGCTGTGAAACTTTGCTAAACACTCAATTGAAATATCTTCATAACACTGTTTTTGCTCGAGTGTGAGCAAACGCGGCATCCATTTCACACACAGTTTTCTCAGGTACAAATTTTCAGATAACTTGCAATGTACCGTACTTATTGAAATGCCTACTATGTGTGCTAGCTAAAGCACTTTTACTTGATGATCATACAATACCTCTTTGTGGATTTTCTTCGCCATTTCTGGAGTTGCCACCTCATTTGGCCGAGCATTACGATGCTCGTTTTGGTAGCTCGTACGGCATTGTTTAAACTCCACTACCCAATATTTTACTGTTGTAAACGGCAGTCTCACCCGGAGTAGAATCTAGGTGTAATGGATATCTGATCTGAGGATTTCTATATTCCTTGGGTCTACATTCCTTACATCTTTCTCGACATTTACAGTTTATTAAAAGGTAAGACATCATTTACAAAAATACTTTAAAAATTTTGCATATGACGTCTTGCGGTGTGTTGAACGAGACATTTTCTTAAAAACTGTATGTTAGTTAATTAAGAGATTAATAAGTAAAAATAATTCCCTCGTGCATGAACGGGTACTGCATATATTACATACATAAAACGCTTCTTGTAAATTTACTACTGTATCATGATTGGAAATTGAGATAGTTATCAAAAACTCATATCTGTGTCAACTTTGTTATTAATATTTTAAAACAATTTTATATATTGCATATTTGTGTACTGACGATGATATAGCTGATATATACAATGCTATAGCTAACTGTATTTCTCACCTTAAACAATACTAAACTCTTACACCTCATAACTCCTAACAAGTACTTCAAACTAACTCTAACACTCCTCTCTCTCTCTCTCTCGCCATCCTCACACTCCCCGTATTCCCAGGAACACACTTATAGAATGCCGCCGTTGAAACAGCGCCATCTATAAACTTAACAATTTGTTACAGAAAGTTTCCAAACTTTTTTCATCCAGTCATCATACCCATTAAAATTTCCATGTAGTATTTATAGTTTTGTGAATCAGCTAAATTAATTTTATGTTATCAAGAAAATGCATAATGTGTGTAATAGCAATTCAATATATAAATTGAATAAATATAACTGTTGATCATCATTTGAAAAGGACGTAGAATTCATATAAATGGAAGTCAAAAATCTGAGCATTTTGAATTGGTTTCTTAAATTTTCTAATCGAAATTTTATGAGATTTAATTATTTTTATAAAGGAAAGAGAGAGAATTAAATTGAATCCTCCTTCCCACTATTCTCGAGTGAAATGCGAATTATTGGTTGTGAATTGGTAATTTTACACCTCGTTTAAGTGACGTAGTCGACACTTGAAATCAGTACCTGTAAATCAAAATTAAAACCATACCATGTACTGGTTAAAAAGAATTAAAAATAAATCTACAGCCTCCTACAATATTTTACAAAATTAATAATGGTTGATAAAAATATCTAAACTATTTATATAAGAGTGTCAAATGTGTAACGTCATAAATACAGAGTGTCTGAGCTGAAAGTAACCAAAAGTAATGGTTTTTATTACGGAAATTCCCTTCATAATGTGATAAACTGATCGTCTGTGGATTGGAAACTCCTCTGAGATTTTTTTGGTTCTAGTCTGATCGGCCGCACGTGCATGCACTATTCGGCAATCGAAGACGATAAACTTGTTACACTGACTTCATTAGAAAAGATGAGGACGCTACAGTAAAATGTGCAGTGCTTACTTTGGTTAACGAAATTTAACCCTCCAAGCGGTATGCACGTAAAATACTGCCATTCTAGAGATGCTTTTTTTGCCTTTTTTTGCTTTTTTTTGCCCTTACCTTTTTTGTAAGATTCTCAAAGATTTTTAAAAATACGGCTCAACCGCCTTTGAGAATCTTACTTGAAGAAAAAATAAGTGCGGTACACATTTTCGAATCATCTCTAGAATGGCAGAATTTTACGTGCAGACCGCTTGGTGTGTACAGCTACTTGTTCGAACATAATGGGATGTCGGCATTGGCTTGCTTAATAGACTTACCAGGACTCCTACAAAGTGAATTACGCATACCATTAAAAGTCTCTTCTATCACGAAAACTTAAAGATGATTGCCACTTTGAGATACCAAAGTTCCTGTCTCTTTTAAAGTCCTTTCCCATTGGTGGATAGATTTTGATATCCGAGATTAGCATTCCATTCTGTTCGAACACATCGCTATACACGCGTGACTGACTTAACCAAAGTAGGCACCGCACATTTTGCTGTGGCGTTCACATCTTTACTAATGAAGTCAGTGTAACAAGTTTATCGTCTGCAATTGGCGAATAGTGTACGCACGTATGGCTGAACGGACTAGACCCAAACAATCTCAGAAGAGTTTCCAATTAACGGATGAAAGAAATTTATTACATTATGATTTCGTAATAAAAAACCCCATTACTTTTGGATACTGAAAGCCCGGACAACCAATATATCAATATACAGGGTGTTTCTACAATAATATCGGATTTTTAACGCTTTATAATATTTATCACATATAAGCTACAAGTATAATTCATACATTGAATGAAAGAGTAACTGAAGCAGTTTTACCTACAAGTTTACAAATGTTCAATGTGAGCCCCATTCATCACACAGCATAAATAAAGTCGATAGGCTAGTTCATCCCAAACGTTTTTCAGTGTCTGAGGAAATTCTTGCAACATCTACTTCCATCTTGTACCTTAAGTCTGAAAGATCAGCTGGTAGTCGAGGAACGTGCACACAATCCTTTTTGAACTCTTACAGATAAAAGTCACATGGCGTCAGATCGGGTGAACGATTGAGGAAATAGCCATAGTTATAGAGCATCAATATAGGCAGAACCGTATTTTCGCCTTTACAAAGACATACAGTTGTTTGAATCTGATGATACCACCTAAAAATGTTATTACCATTTGGAGGTTAACAACCGAACATAATACGGAACGCTCGTTGCACAGTAATAGCAGATTCTGTCTTTGTTAAGCGGAGAACACAAAACACTTTCTGTTTACTGGTCGTCATTTTTCTACTAGCGCATTGATCGGCATGAAAGCGAAAAAATTAGCATACGTTTCACGCACACGCGCACACATGCCAGCAAACAAAACTGTTTCAGTTGCTCTTTCATTCGATGTATGAATCATACTAATATGTTAAATGTAATGAATACTATAAAGCGTTAAAACTCCTATATTCTTTTAGAAACACCCAGTATTACGGTCAAATATGTGAGGAAAATAAAGTTAAAATAGTTGCAAAATTACTACCTGTAAAATTAAATCTGTAAAGAAATAACTTTTAATACTGTAAACACAAGAACATGAAACTTTCCCTACGAAATCTTATCCTGTTCCAAACTTTATGAAAACTAAAGCTTACTTTAATTAATTTTCAAACAAACTTTCATATTGATAAAAGATCTAGAGTAAGAATAAAGCAAGTCTTGATTACGGGATTAAGTTTAATATTAGATATTAGAGAATATATTTACTGGCTTCCTGATAAAATTATAAACTTAATTCGTTTAAGAATTAAGATTTACTGAAGCAAAACTTGACTTCTTTCGAATTTAGAAAGGCTTTTGACATTAATAGTATTGTGATGCGAGAGGCTTTTAAATTATATTTTCAATATAAATAAACCCAAGTTCAAATTTACTTAGTCACATCATAGACAATGTAAAATCAACAAATTTCACACACACACACAACTACGTTTAATACTCAAAAATTAGACGATCATTATCATACATTATAATTAAATTTATTATTGCACTGTTAAAAAATTACATTTACAATAAAAGAAAACTTAGCTTGGCTGACCGGTTTCAATGGGGAATAGCTACTTCACACTAGGTTTCGAACTTAGCCTAACAGGGGAGCGAGAATCTTTGACAGACCTTTCCGAAAGAATATAACGACATCCTGTCAAGAGGGCACATATAGAAATTACCAATGAAAGGGGCCGTCCAGCCTCTTATCAGTATTACTTCGGTATAGTACAACTAGTTTTCTTTCTTTCTAATATCTTCCTTAGGATGGCATATAGCTTTTTTAAAACGATATCAAATAAACGTTTTTGACACTAAAGAGGAAATGTTTAAAAATATGTTTAAGTAAACTTTTAAGCTATGGAGCAATTTCAATAATAATGATTTCGAAAACTATTCAAGCATTGTACTGAAAATGATTACAACTAATTGCATTAAAAAGTAAAATGATATTTTTTCCAAGGTTTAAAAATGAATTTAGAAGACTTTTATACATATCATGTTCATGTTCCACATCAAATTTTACCTTAGTGACCGCAATAGCAGAGTGTTCATAGCCACGAACTTATTCCGGAATTTTTAACCGAGGCGCAGGTTCGAGTCCTGGTATCACTAAAAGCCTGCTTTTTGCAGAGGGCTGAAGTAGGGATGGCGATTCGAGATTGATTAATCAAAAAATCCATTTCTTGGGCAAAAAAATCGATTTTTAAATTGATAGGTAGCACTGAATCGATATTTCATCCTAGAAAATCGACATTCGATTTTTTCTGTTTTTATAAAAACAATAAAATTGTCAAAATACAGAAAAGAATTAAGAGTTTAAACACTAGTTATCGCAGGCAATTGTGCACCGGAAGTATGACCTATACTTTACTAGCAAGAACAAAAAAAAACTCTATTTATCATCACATTCACTCAATAGCCATGATGTATATGAGTATCGTGGAATCGTCTGTTCCTTGTGAGTGCCTTTTTTCGCTCGCCCCCAAGTGATGAGCGGAACCACTTGGATCCCAGTAGACTTGACAGACTGTTGTTTTTAAAAAGTTTACATACTAAGCATTGGGAACTATAAGCTATATAATCTATTTTCTAAACTTTTTGTGTAACAAATACATTTAGAAAATAAATGTCTTCTTTTATACCTAATACTCTGATATGGTAATAAAAATAGTTCGCAATTGTGGAATTTCCTGAACTAAAAAAAAATCCCCCAATTTTACTGAAAAGATATCGTTATTATGGTTTTTTGCTTTTCATAAAATGGATTTTTATATTTTTATTGTAAATGCAGACTTGAAAAAAAATCGTTTTCTTAGAAATCGATCTTTTAGACCTCGATTTTTTGGGAATTGATTCATCAGGTTACGATTCGAATCGATTTGAAAATCGATCTTTTTTGGAAAGAATCGCCATCTCTAGGTTGAAGCGCGTTGAATTTCTCAAATTAGAAGAATGGGGTCTCAGGTTAGATGTTATCCCACAATTGGCACAACAGGAAAGATGATATTGTGGTGGGAAAAAAAATTACCGATTTGATACTGAAGTAACTGCGCCAAAGCACTGGATTTATTTAATGCCCATTTTTTTCCCTACATGGTACAAAACATTGCGTTGATAATTTCGAGTTTTAAATTTCAGATATTTATTTCCAAGAACCCCAAGGTAAAAATCTTGAACTACATTGGTTTTTTCACAGTATTATTACTCCCATGTATTAGCATAAATATACACATAAGCACATGCTACTAAGCTGAGCTTGAAGGTCTGTGTATAGGATATTGGCGCTTTTTACAACAATTCAGTCAATAAATAGTAATTTCCTATTTTAGTATTTATTTTAGTAGAGATGCCTAGTCATTGGATGTTTTTAGGTATTTGATTCTAATTCTCGGGAAAAATATTTATAGAACGCGAGTTAACAGCAAATTATATTTTAATATACTTTAGAGATGGGGTGTTGAACAGTTGGCACGCGGGCCACATGTGGCCCACAAACTCTTTTTAAAAATTTTTAAATATCAGGTTTTTAAAGATTTTCATTTTGAAATTTTTATATATATATATATAAATCTACAATGTATTTCCCTGTTACCTGTTCTTGTTTTAAAATAAATCCTTTTTGATAATAGAAATGTCCTTTAGATTAAAATAGATTTATATTTTATCAAACAGTTAAATTTAATTTTTCTATAAAATATACTTTTTTAATAAATTCCAAATTGTATTATGCATATCCTTTATTATGGATGATGCATAATTTTCTGTATGTGCGGCTTTGTATTCTTCTCCTTTTCTGTTTGGAGTGCCCAAAAAGCAAGAGACAGTCAGGTTTTTTTAAAGTTAAAAAATATTCAGGACAGTTAAGATAACGGGCAACGTATAATTAATTGCTTGCGAATGACAGCCCAATCAAATTTCAACAATGAGTAATGAAAGATCAATTCAAAAGAAATACCGTAATTTTCAAAAAAATGGCAAATGTATTATTTTAAACATTGTTTGGTCATTCATTATTATATTATATAAACATTATTATATTATCTATGTCTGTATACATGAAAAATAATAAAAACAATAATAATGAAGAAGGGAAAGAAAAATTTATTTGAACGAATAATTAGTATTGCAACATTTCAAAATAAAAAAAGTAAAAATAAATGCATGTAATTCAATTCCTACTATTAGCTCACATTCTCCACTTATTTATTTGTTTATTTATCTTAGAGGAATTTTCAATCAGTAATATAAAATACATTTTAAAGCGCTCAATTGAGCTGAAATTTTATTTACATGATTATTTTGGATGACAATACAATAATTTAATTATAGTTAATAAAAAGTAATTGATTAAAACTAATTATTTAAAAAATTACAAATACAGCCACGTTGACATCATTTTTGGCGACTTGTGTCAAAACTTGAAAGGGTTTTTTTCCACCTTTTAAAGCCTTCATTTGAACTGAAATTTTATAGACACGATTATTTTGGATGACAATACGATACTTTAGTGATAATTAATAAAAAATAATTACCACTTAATGTTGTGATTCTGTCCTATGTATATACATATTTATATTAGTTGTAACTATTTAATAAAAAGTAGCTAAAATAAAATTTTTCTTTGTTGATCTGAGTAGGAATTGACTTAATTTTTTTAATATTACTTGTTTTAGATTAATAATACAATTGTATCATTCACTAACACAAATTGTATCATGAACAGCACAAAAATAGTACTTTTTTTGTATTAATGTACAGCCTCATTTTATAATAGCTGTTCCAAATTTTCTTGTATTTAGATATCTTTAAACTCAAATAACCTTTCTGAAAAAAGCAATGCTTTCTAGAAAAATATTCTAAAAATCAATCTTTAAAAGGATTCTGTAAAATTAACCTATTTTATAATGAAATGCTTCGTTGTGTTGAATGGTTTTCTTCCTACGCACACAATCTTTGAAGTTGTAAAAGATATCCGCAACTAATCACTTTATATATTCAAGAGCCCTTTCTGGGTTATTATCTAAAAATTAAGTTGTTCTCTTCGGGGAAAAAAAAGTCCAAACAGATTTTAAAAGCTACTGCTTGAAAGGAATGACAATGAAAACATGTTTATTTAAGAAAACAAA
The DNA here is from genome assembly GCA_019973955.1 of Trichonephila inaurata madagascariensis. NCBI lineage: Eukaryota > Metazoa > Arthropoda > Arachnida > Araneae > Nephilidae > Trichonephila > Trichonephila inaurata. The sequence continues at coordinate 68,634 of BMAV01025935.1, forward strand.
ACGTATTTTGGAGAATAAAACCCCCATTCCTTTTTAAAAAATCTCTTTTATGAAACTAATCTTAAGACTTGCGTATCTCACTTTGCATGATTCTTATGCGCTATTTTTTTATTTTAAGATAAAATATTTAATACTGCATTAATCCTTATGTTATAATCTGTACTAAACAAGATGCAAATAATAATGTAATGAGCAGTTGTTTGCTTTTTACGATCGAAGTTTTTATTTTCAAACTCTTAAAAAATCCTATTAGGCAGAAAATTGACGGTTTCTTGGGTTTTTTTAAATTTAGATTTATACATATATTTTAGCGGGGTAAATTTCAAAGGAAATTTCAATACAAATTTTTATTTTTGTAGGACTTATTTATCCTACGAAGTCTGATATATACTGATTGTATAAAAATACGGTCGTTTTGAATGACATATTCTAAATTAATAAAAATTAACCAGGTGGAAAAATTTTAGAGAAAAAAAAAATTCTCTTGCAATTGCAATCTCTCTTGTCTCATGACAAAAAATTATACATTAGTTAACCCGATTTATATAACATTGTTAACATACAATTTGCCTTCAAGTGAAAGATCTTTCTGATATACGTTTCAGTTAATATAATAATCTTTTGAGTTTATTTAGTTTTTTAAAAGGTAAATGTTTGTTAAAAAGAGTTTTTACACTTTCGCACTAAGAAAAAAATTATATTTAATACATATTTTCTTTGACTAATTTTTCATTAAAAAAGGTTACTTTCTTTTGAATTTTGAATGAAAAAATTAACGTACAACATAACCTAAAGAATATTCAAGGAAATTTTGAATTTGAACTTTATAATGTAATAAAATTAATTTAATACAAAGAGTTACTTTAAAAAGTTATTTTTTGAGTTTGTGACGTCTCTCGCGTTCTTCAACATAACTCCTACGTTTTTGACCCCCGATTAATGGCAAAATTTTTTCCAACCCAATACCAAGAAAAAAACAGGGCGAAAATGCAAAAAGTTACTTTAAAAAGGATAGGGTTTAGAAAATCGGACGGGGCAATCCAGAATAATTTAGTGCGGAACGTTCGGAAAAAGGTTTTAACGGCCTACTCAAAGGAAGAAAGATACCCCCAAATCATCGTTAATTAAATTATAAAAAAGAGAAATAGTGCCTGGTATACTTTCTAAAAGTAGCAGAATGGGGAAATTTAACCAAGGTAGGAGGGTTACTCTGTAAAGGTAATATTTTGTATGGGGAAGTTAAGTAGGCAAGATAATTAAATATAATTAAGATAAGTGATCTAGTTGTGCGATCTGACTTAAATATTCAGTTTAATTTGTGGCTTATTCCCCTTAAAAAGTTGTTAAATTAAGTTATTTAAGTTATTCTTAATAAAAGTTTGTTAGAATCACAAAATGTCTCATCTTTTGATAATCCCACACCTCTCACGCGGACCCAAAAGCCCTAGCTATCACAGGATGGCTATGTCACAAGTTTATGAAAAATAAAATATGTGTAAACGGTGTACATTTTTAAAGTTAAATTATTTGATGCATGAGTTGTATGATATTTATGTGAAAAAGATAAGCCATTTAACTTCAAATTATTCCGCAGCTTTTTCTTGTGTTTGTTCTTTTGAAAATATGCTAAGAAAGTTTGGCAATTAAAAATTTATGCAACTAGTTGGAAAGAATGTATTTTTATACTGGATGAGTTTTCTTAAAATATAATTAATTTGCATTCAGGTTGGTGTGAAAAAATATGTTTTTATAAAACAAATCACTTTGGTAAGAAAATAAAGGTAAGATCAGATTTAAACATTCAGGTAAATCATTGCGAAGAACATTAAACGTTTGTATAGTTCAATTATATAAGATTACTTAAATAAAAGTAAAATTTTGACTTCCAGCAGATATAAAGCTGAATATAAATTAGTAAAATGAATGCAGTGCTGTTTTTCTTTTATTTTATAATAAGGTATTTTTTATTTAAATTTTAAATATACTTCATGATATTTTTACTAAATTGATATTTAAAGCTTTCGCTAAAATGCATTTAACCTACACTCTTTAACTATAAAAATATTTTTTTAAATACTAAGCCATTTTTTTTATAGTAAATAACATTCTATGAATTTGAAAAATCTACTTTTTTATTGCTGGTTATTTCTTTTATATATAATTCAGTTCGAAGTCACTTTTTGGTTTCATTCCTTCTAAAATAATTTGGAAGTTTGAAATATTTAGTAGAACATTTTAAGTACAATTAGAATTAAGGAAACCTTAGCAAAATGAGGGAAAATTATATTTTTGTCTCCTACAACTAAGTAAACACCTTATACAATCTACTAGAATTTCACACATCTAATTGAAATGTTGTACATTGGAGCTACTGTCACTCTTTCTTATTTTTTCAATATGCGTTCATTTCTATGAATGTGTAGTAATTTTCAAAACTTTAAACATAAGGCATCATTTTTAAATGGTTTGACAGTGATACTCAACGCAGCCCATGGTCAGTTCCACCTTTTCGGTGGCCTGTCATGCTTTTTTTGCATTAAGGGGTCTCAGGGGTTTAAATTTTTCTGGGTCTGAAAATATAAACAATTTTCAAACGATATAATTTTTTTAAAAATTTTAAAATTTAAAAGATTCAATCTTTTAAAATTATTCATAAAAAAATGGGGCTTCAGAAAAGTGTAAAAAGTTTAAAAAATAATCATAATTTTAAAATCATAAGCATATGAAAATTCTATAATAAATATTAAATTTTTCGTTCGCACGCTATTTTCTAAAATAGTAGCTTTAATTACTAGCTTAAGTTGAATAATAAAGTTAAATGTATTCTCATTACACTATGTTTTTTATATAAATAGAATAAAACTTACATATTTTAATAAATAAAAAAATACATTTTTTTAAAAAATTAAAAAAAATTTTGTTTACAAATATTTTGAAATACAAAAGACATATAAATAAAATTGGCCCGGGTTAAAGTATGATGCATTTTATAATTCTATAAATTTTTTTACATCAGATGTTATTTTTTTAGAAAACAGCGTGCGCAACACAAAAATTTAATATTTATCATAGAATTTTCATATGCTTATGATTTTTAAAATTATGATTATTTTTTTAAACATTTTTTTTTCTAAAACCCCATTTTTTTTATAAATTGTGAAAAAAGATTCGAATCATTAAATTTAATTTTAAATGAATTATACCTGTTTGAAAATTGTTTATTTTTTTCAGACCTCTAGAAAAATTTAACATAAGCCCCTTAAGAACAATTATTTATACGGAAAATGCAGTAAAACTTTAGCAGGAAATTCAACCAACTAAGTAATCCAATCTATTAAATTTCCTATCAATATGTTTTTTTTATTATAGAATAAAAACAAGAAGCTTCGATATTGAAGAAAGGAAATCGAAAAACTACCCCATAACTCAGTAAATATGCATAAAAATAAATATTTCTTGCGTGTGTTTGATAGTGAGGTTAATATACTATTGAAATGAAGCCAAAAAGGAGTTTTAACATTTTGATCAATTTTACTTTGCCCAATGTTGCTTTGGTCTTAAGGTATCCGCGACTACCCTAAAATCATCATTTTTTTTAAAAAAAAATTGACAAATTTTGTTTATGATTTTATTTTATAGGATCATATTAACACTAAAAAAAACCAAAATTTGTTATTTTTATTTTCTAAAACAAAATTACAAAATATTTTAGTAAAAACAGATGCCATAACTTTACACAAGATGTCAAACATTAAAATGCATTTTTTGAAATTGTTTTTGCGAAATATTCAAACGGGGACCCGGGTTGCTCAAAAGTTTTTTAAAATAATTTGCTGAAAAATTTTTTGTGAATGATCTGCATAACATTTGAAGTGTTTTGACTTTCAGATTTATCAATTGCTGTCTTATTTCTAAATTTACAGTCCTTTGCGTGAATATAATCACTGTTTTTGTATCACAATATCACATAATCACAAAGATAAAATGTTCTAGTTTTCGTAAAACTTAAAATATCTCTTATCCTGAAGGTCATTTTAAACATGAATAACAAAATAACACATCAAAATTGAAAAATTGAGAATTTTCTCATAAAATATTTGTACAGAAACCCCTTTATGTAATTTTTTGTACATTTTTACCAGTTTTTTCCCATTTTAATAATATTAATTTTTTTTCTGCTTTCAATTTTAGGTTTTTTCCTTAAAAATACTAAATATAAAAATCACAAAAAAATCCCCCATATCTCCATTTTTTCAAAAAAAGTTGTCGCAAGTAGTTGGATACCTTAACAGAGTTCCTCCTCCCCCTACTATCCTCCTATTGCGGCCCGCGTAAAAATGTTTATGGACCCCGTATGTGGCCCCCGGGGGAAAAATGTTTAAATACTCCTGTTTTAGAGCGTTTGTTATTTCTATTTCAAATGACTTCCTTGTGAAATATAATTTCTACAATCCTACATTTTTAGCCTTATTTTTCACATTTCTACGACAAAAAATCAGATTTTCATATTTGCTGATTGAAGCAAGTTGACTGAGAGTAAGTAGTGACGTGGCCATCATGCTCCAAGGGCTTTTTCTGCTTTATTAGCGTTAATATACATTTTTTCAGCTCGATGCTGCTCGTTGTTTTATATTTTAGCTTGTAAAAACCTATTTTTGTCAAGTTTATAACAGCTCTATGGCCATTTATCCGAGAAAAAAAGCTATTGAGTTATTGAAGACTATAATTTTCATAGTAGCTGCTGTCGATAGTGTAGATAACGGGTTCAAAAAATGCGAAACTGAGCCTTATGATCCCCTTGCGTTTTTAACGAGCTCGATATTGCAGTAGAAAAAAAAATATGCATCATTTTCTTTATTATGGAGAATGCCATGAAACGTCCAGCACGTGACTTGCGCACGTGTCTTTGTTGATCCTTCCATCAGAAGATTAGATATAGTGCTTCAAATGTGTCCCCCATGGTGCCGACAAGACAGCTTAAATTTTTAAATAGAGAACTTTATGATATTTTGTAATAAAAAGTACTGATTTTGTTTTAAGATATCAATTTACTATGAATTGAAATTTTCAACAGAATAACCCGTTCATTACGTATTATTGAAGAAGAAACATATGTAAAAGTAACTTATTAATTAGTGGATTTTCTTATACTTTTAATACCAAATTAAAAACATTCAACTCTTAAGAAGATTGCCATATCTATACTTTTGCATTGTTTTATCTTATTAAAATAGTGAAATAATTCCGATTATACTGAAAATCAATTCATGCAACTTGGCAAAATACAATAAAAAACGTCCACTGCTAATGTTGTCATCTTTCCCGGCTACCCTTCTTCTACAATTTTTTTAAATATGTTATATTTAACCCGAGGGAAGGAAATAAAAAAAAACAATTACTTGTTTAAAAAACTATCTAAAAAAAATTATTTAAAACTCGGTTTCAAACGAAAAGGGTTTTTTTTTTATATTTTTTTAGAAAAAAGATCAATGTTAATAGATTGAATTAAGGTTTTTAAAAATTAAAATTTAAAAAGTAAATATCAAGTAATTTTAGAAATACTTTCTGAAAAAAAACGTTGAATGATTTACAAATAGTTCAAATTAATTTACATACTATGTTGAATAGATTGGGAAAATCTTTTTAAGCTAAAACTTATTTTAAATTTACAAAATAGTTTAATGAAACGAATAATTAAAAAGAATATTTTGTGGATTGTTTGGATAAATTTTTGAATACATTTTTGATTAATAGAAAAAAATGTACTTTTACTCATTTTGTATTGTAGCAAAATAGGAAGTTTTAAGATGTATTTTAATACATTAAAAATTGTGTTTCTTATTATAAAGGGATGAAACTTCAATTCCTAGAAACGATGTCATTTAAAATCTAACGAAATAATTTATTACATTTTAATTCTTAGTTGTGGGTCTTTTTTGTTTCATATAGAACCATTTTTAAAAACAATTTCTATCCTTTAATTCCTAAAAAAATCTTTATATATATAATTTTATTTTATCCACTCATTAATATATAATATTATTTCTACATACATCAATGTATAGACATTTTAAAATATTATTTTTCGAAACAGTACCAGTAAGGGTTAAGTACTATAGCAGGAAATCTCAACATGGTGAGCTATAATACAATTCTAACAATGCGTACTGTACCACATATACCATAGTTTCTTGAATGTCCGGGGTTGCTACTGTTTGATCATTGCACTAGTATGAAATAGACACTAGTTCATTGTTTAAGTTGAGAATAAATCCATCAATGTACGGTTGAGCCATTGAAAACTGCAGCTCCTGTATCCAATACATATCGTCCATTTTGTACAACAGCCATCCCAACTACAGCTGTGTCCATGTGTGAAGTAGTGTTTACTCGAACGTTTGAATGTCCTGCGCACTTGTAGCACTATCTGTTTTGTTTGGAATGTATTTCTGATTGATTGATTATTAACATCACAATCAGAAACAGCATGAAATCAGTTGGCAATGGAACTTTTAATATTTTTACTATATATTTTAATTATAGCCAAATGATGAGAACTCGCTTGATCTGGAACAACAATCTTCAAATATCGAACATGGTTTCTTTTAGACTAAACATACATATGAAAAGTTGTTCAGCCCTCCTGCAGGTGAGCCTTCAGCAACCATAGGATTGATGTCACAAATGCATTTCTGATTAGAAATTTCTCTAGAATTCCGAGGTGTCTACGTACCTTAACCCTGCTAGAAATGTGTCAATTTAAAGTTAATATATTCGATTTATACTATGTCATTTTCTGGCAAAATGTGTTTTTGTTCTCTTTGTTAAAATAAAAGAAGTACATGTCAATGATAATCAAATATAATTCAAACTTATTTCTAATGAAAATGCATCATGCACTAGTAACAAAAAGGATAAAAAAGACAATGCCCTAAAAGAAACATCTGATTGAATAAAAGTGCCTCTAGATTAAGTAAGAGTCTCTCACTCTCTGATCTAATTTTCTCTTCCAGATAATCCTCTTTAGACTTAGGGAATGAAATACAATTCTCATTACATATCAGAACCAGTTTCCCATGTGAGTATTATAATAATAGATCTTTCTCTTCATTAGTACAGCGTTACTAATTTTCGATTTGATATTTGCGTTGCTAGATTTTAAAGCAAATTGTTTTGGCATCCTGCGTTTATATTAAGAATTTATGTTTAATCATTATTAACTAACAGAATTACTCAATGGATGGATTAATAAATATTCATGAAATTTATATTTCAAATATTTTCAGTGGAGCATTATATATATATTTAGAACGTTACATACATTTTAATTATGAACCACCAATAGAAATATTTTAGAAATTAAGGAATTGCACTATAATTTTTAACTTCCCAAAGAAATAGGAAATTATATGAAATGGCTATTTAAAATAATAATAATAATAAACATAAATTGTATGAAAATAATTCCGTATTCTTTTATACATGTGAATACCTAAGTTTACGTATTTTAAAATGTTTTGTATGAGTGTGTGCTGTATAATATTCATAAAATAAATAATGTAATTAACGTTAACATACACTTGATTTCTGAATTACTCTTGGGAATGAATATAAAAAATGTTTAACGTAAGATATGCTCTATTTAATCAAAAATATTCGTTTCATTCATTTATTAAAATGAATGAGCTAAAGGCTAGAAGAATCAAAACCTTTTTTATAGTTATTTAATACAAATTGTATATTAAAAATAAAATGGCGATAAACCCAATTTTTAATGGGCTGCATTTTAGTAATTTAGCCTTTGTAGACACGGCAAGTACCTCAAATGTGAGAGCCATTTCAGTGGAGGGGCACCATCTAGCGATGACTCTCTCTATTAAATTTTGATGCTTGAATTTTTTAAATTCAAGTTCTTGTCAGATGCTAAAAATCTCCGTGATTCAATTTTGCCAAAAGTACCGAAGCCTAGTTGATACTCAAAGGATTTTTTTACATGCCATATAATCATATGACATACGTACCTACGATATTTGCATAAAGACAATTTATAGACTCCAGTCGTAATTGAATAAAAGTTCTTACTTATGCAGTTTTGAAACAAAATGTTTAATAAAATAACATGACTTTCTTTACGCGTATGATTTATTTGAACATCAATCAAAAGCATCGATTGCTTTATGAAAGGATGAGAATTAAAATCCTGAATGAAACACTAATTTATATTCTGAGGATAATGAATTTAGTACAAAATTCTGGCAAATATTTTTTAAATTTTTTTTATGTTGATCTAAATGTAGAAAACACACTATAATATCACCTGGATATGAAGATGTATAACTAAGAATTCATAAGTAATATGTAAAGAACTTTAAAATTCAAAAGAATGAAAATAAATAAATAAATAATGGTTATTCTGACGAAAATTCCAATAAAGCGAAGTATTTTGTAAAGTAGTTCATTACCCAATACTCACTACGGAAAGAATATTTTCTATGAATTTGATAAGTGGATGAGATAAACACTTAGATGAGACAGGAAATTTTCATTCATCTCTCGTAAACAAATGCGTATATTTT
>BMAV01025936.1:0-61965 GCA_019973955.1 Trichonephila inaurata madagascariensis
GGGCTCCATTCCACCCAATTGTTTCACGGGGGCAACGCAAGGCGCCAGAGGGCGAGGTTCAGCCGACAAAAACTGCTGTCACTGAACGGGAACTAAAACGAGGAGATCAGTCGGGCCCCCAAACCCAATATCCCTGCTCAAACCATGACATCAGCACGACTGTAGCTGTATTTTTGAGATGTAGCTGTATCTATTCCTAGGGTCGGTCCGTTGCCAAAAGCCCTCGTGTAGCTGAACAGTGCGACGTTAATATTCACTCACCCAAAGTCACAGCTGACTTCGGATTAGATGCAGGCGTCGCCATTTTTCCATACGATGTTGTCTTCCGTGCCATCCAATGCATTTGTTATGCAACAGTTAAAAAGATGTATTATAGATGAATCAAGAATTATTAAAAACTGGGGGAATTTTGCAAGCAAAAGTTACATCGTTGTTTTTACGCCATCGACGTATAGATTGTTTCATGTGTCTCAAATTTTCAGTAGCCGCTGCTCTGTTTTCTTTTACTGCATATAAAATTGCCTTTTTATACTTGCTGCATAGTGAATTCATCTTGATGCTATTACGATATCTTAGATGATTAAAAGAAAGAAAATGTTCCTTTATCATCAGACAGTGCTTAGAATATACTGAATACTGGAGATAAGTCATCGATGCAAAGGGCCAGAATGAATGGTTACAGTTTTCCTTTTGAAACGGGTGGAAACTCAATTTCTAAAGTCTAACAAATGTTTTGCCTTCTATTCTGAGCCGCACCCGATTTTCAGTAGCATTAACACTGGAAAAATAATGCGGCTTCAATTCTCGAGTAATTCATGTATAGAGTTTTTACATTACTTTAAATCACACTAGTATATTTTTAAAAGAATATAAGATTATATATATATATATATATATATATATATATATATATATATATATATATATAAAAACAATATATATATATATATATATATATATATATTAAACATTAAAAGGAAAATAAAACGTAGTAAAAAGGGGTGTGTAGTTTGTTAGGCTGAAATCGGGATTAACCATCTTGGTGTTGCATTCAGAACTATGAGTCGTTTGTGAAGGCGATGTTGTGCATTCGGGTTGCCTTTTGTCGCTGTTCATAGCATTATGCAGACATAAAACCAGTGGTTTTGGTGGGGTGAGTTTCGTGTTTTATGGCACAAGAGCCAGTTTTGGCTATACTGAGCCAAACATTCATAGGTTTGGTCTGGACGAGAAAAGGAGAAATTGGATGACAAGATGGCGAAAATTGAGAAGGATCACTGGGGTACCCGGGGTCTGACACCCGTGTTTACCAAAGATAGTAAACTCCTAAAAAAGGAAGATCACTAGGGTACCTCGGATTGTGACACCCGTACCACCTAAAGAAGGTGAGCCCCTGAGGGGGGCAGTGGTTTTGAGACAAAGGTAATTGTGCAGCAATGGACGCCTTGAACTTTCACTGTGCTGCAAACGATAGTACGTGCCGCCCCCTAATTATTGTGCAGTGAGTGAATATTAACGCCGCCCTGTTCAGCTACACGAGGGCTTTTGGCGATGGACTACATAATTTTGAACCATGGCCAAGTGACGTGGATGACATCTGAGCTGGCACCCCCCTCTCCTAACTACCACATCACACCAACGGGAGGACGTTTCAGCTCTCGACAGATTTAACGTGCATCGCTGCCCTACACGGCGGGTCTTTAGTGGTACTGAAATCGAACTCGTGAGATAAGGCAAGCCACAATCCGATACCTATATCACTCGGCTACCGCGGCCACACAGTGGCGGCAATAATAGATATAGAAAATAAATAAAACAAACTAACACTCTCTGTTTTGATCTACACTGTCTCAAAAAATAAGCAACAGAAAAATGGTAATAAAATGAAAGTAAATTTGCTGAAACGCAATGGAATTTTTATAAGACGTTGAACAGAAAAAAAGATGCAATGCAGCGCAAAATATATAAGAAAACAACAATTAGTTTTCAACTAAGCAGCACATTAAATAACAACATCCCTAAGTTCAATATATATATATATATATATAGTTGCAAATATTTGTCAATTGCTTGTGATCCAGCTCTATTAGAGATAAGGCTCGACAACAATTCATACCTGCAAGCCGGTCGTCTCATTCATACTTTGCGAGATCTGTGCCCATTCTCGAATAAGACACGTTGTCATGTCATTAAGGTTTCAATGAGGACAGCATGGAGCAGAAAGACGACTCTCGATCATGTCTTAGACATGCTCTATTGAGATCAAATCAGGAGAACGTGCTGGCCATTCCACTCGAATCAGTGTTTCACGTATTGGTTGGCAACGCAAGGCGCCAGAGGGTCGAGGATTGCATGCCGACAAAAAACTGCTGTCACTGAACTGGAACTAAAAACGAGGAGATCAGTCGGGCCCCTAATATCCCTGCTCAAACCATGACATCAGCACGACTGTACTGTATCTTTGAAAATGTCGTGAGCTTGAGATCGAATTCCTAGGGTTTTCCAAGTCCGTATCTGTCGAGAATTGTTGCTTATACAATATCGGAACTCATCGGTGAACTATACAGTGGTCCATTGCTGTGGTGTTCAATGAATGTGATCCAGAGCTCACTATAACCGATCTATTCTGTGAGTTTGTAACGAACTCTAGACCCGTTCTGAAATTCTAGGTGGCAACGCAGACTAATCCGAAGCACTGCGCATGTGCGAGTGCTCCGCCAGAGTCAGTCAGTGATTACCTCTTGACGAGAGAAGTCGATTTTTTGCTCCACCAGCGAGCGTAGTTTGGATTTGTGAAAACTAGAAGCGAATTTTTAGTTAAAGTTCTTACATCTGCCGGAGGTAGATGGGTTGGATGCCACACCGACCCATTTATTTGCTTTATTTCTCTACAAGTACCATAACTCGGATTATTCACGATTTTTACCTGAAACGTTTAAATAGTGTAAATTTTTGGTGTCTGTGTGTTAGAAAATAAACCTTCAAAATATCAGTCAAGTTTCCTTACTTGTAAAGGCTAGGACATTACAAGATGATGGTCGTGAGGAATACAGATGACTTTCATGTAGCCAGCCGTCTTAAGCAGTTTGTGGGGATATCGCTATTCCTGATGATGTTGACGGGTTGAACTCCTTGGACAACGCGAGCTTGCAGACACAGATAACGGTCCTCGTGGGCTGTTGTAAGCCTAGGACTTCTACTACCAGGTCGTGACACTGTATGCTCATTTTTATAGCGATTATACAAGCGTCTGATGATCGAACAGTTGACATTTAAGGCTCACAAAATCTCCGAAGGTAGTTCCACAGAATGGATTCGTTCGATTGCATAGCAGGGTATGTTTTCACTCAAATGCAATTGACGACTCATTTTCAGAAATTTGAAACAAAGAAATGAAAAAATAAGCATCAAAAAGAGAAACATTCAAAGCAAAGAAAGAAAAACTATTGAAATGAACTTGTTTTTTTTTATATCGTTCGCATACTCGTGTGGGGTTATGCAAATATTTTATGCAGGACTGCTTTCAATTTCACTGCAATGTAGTACATATAGAAATTTTTTTTGCTGTAACATTTCTTTTTATCGAGTTGTGCTAATTTTACTGTTTGTAGCTTAATTTTTGAGACAAGAGTGTATAATAATCAGTCTAACACTAAAGAAATTATTCAAAATTTTTCATTGTAAAATTGAAATATAATCAGTAATGTCATACATTTTCAGATAAAAACAGCTCCAATGCAATCACATTTTTACCACAGCTTTTTCAGATATAATTAACAGGCCACCCAATTGATGGATGCAAGAGGGAACGACTGATCAACAGCAACCATTACATCAGCATCGTTGAATCGCTGTGCATGAGTGAGTGTATTAGCGTCGCACGATACAGCTACACGAGGATTTTTGCAAATGGATATCGTAGTTTAAAACCATGGTCAAGTGACGAGGACGACATCAGAGCTGGCACCCCCCTCTCCAACTTCCATACAATACCAATGGGAGGGTGTTTGAGCCTCGATATATATTTAACGTTCATCGCTCTCCTGCACGGTGGATCTTCAGTGGTACTGGGTTCCAACTCATGACACTCCAGCCACGAATCCGCTACCTTGACCACTAGGCTACTTCACTGTATATGGTAGGATACGCAAATAATTATCATTTTAGTGCAGAAATGCTTCATGTATGTCTCCAAAATTACCATGAACGAACGAAATATAATTTTGAAGTTCTAACATTGCTTAATCGTAGGATTGTTTTGCGTGAGCAGGTTCAGTATTCTTCGTAGAAGAATATGATCACCATTTCACAGTTTAGCCAATGAAGAATCGATGCTTATCCCTACTGCAAAGATTCTCCCTAATCCAAGGAATCCGTAATAGTGTCAGACAGTGGTGGGAGGTACATACATCCCCGCATTGAGGACCCAAAGCCTGACTGACGCTAAGTTGTAAGATGTGGCTAGGGGCCCAAAACCGGACTTTGCTGGGGAAGCCTTAATATTCTCCGTTACGCCACTGGTGCCAGACGTAATTAAGTAACCATAATATGGATGTGTAATGGACGAGACTGACCGACAGCACCAATTATATTAGCCTCATCGTACCTTTATGAGTGAAGAAAGCATTTTGTGCACTTAGAGAAGTGTCGAATCGCTTTGCCACTTCGGGGACCAATATAACAAATAATACTGCATGTTGCACAATAATTAAGGGGCTGCGGTACCCCAGTGGTCAAGGTATCGGATCATAGCAGGCATGTCATGAGTTCGAGCCTAGTACCACTAAAGACCCTCCGTGTAGGGCAGCGATGCACGTTAAATCTGTCGAGAGCTGAAACGTCCTCCCGTTGGTGTGATGTGGTAGTTAGGAGAGGGGGGTGCCAGCTCAGATGTCATCCACGTCACTTGGCCATGGTTCAAAATTATGTAGTCCATCGCCAAAAGCCCTCGTGTAGCTGAACAGGGCGGCGTTAATATTCACTCACTGCACAATAATTAGGGTCGGCACGTACTATCGTTTGCAGCACAGTGAAAAGTTCGCAAGGCGTCCATTGCTGCACAATTACCTTTGTCTCAAAACCACTGCCCCTCTCAGGGGGCTCACCTTCTTTAGGTGGGTACGGGTGTCACAATCCCGAGGTACCCTAGTGATCTTTCCTTTTTTCAAGGGGTTTACTATCTTTGGTAAACACGGGTGTCACGACCCCGGGGTACCCCAGTGATCCTTCACAATTTTCGCCATCTTGTCATCCAATTTCTCCTTTTCTCGTCCAGACCACAGACCTATGAATGTTTGGCGCAGTATAGCCAAAACTGGCTCTTGCGCCATAAAACACCAAACTCACTCACTCAAAACCACTGGTTTTATGTCTGCAATAATGCTATGAACAGCGGACATGGACAACCGAATAGCACAACATCGCCTTCACAAGCGACTCATAGTTCTGAATGCAACACCAAGATGGTTAATCAGATTTCAGCCTAACAAACTACACACTTTCTACTACGTTTTATTTTCCTTTTAATGTTTATATATATATATAATCTTATATTCTTTTAAAAATATACTAGTGTGACTTAAAGTAATGTAAAAACTCTATACATGAATTACTCGAGAATTGAAGCCGCATTATTTTTCCAGTGTTAATGCTACTGAAAATCGGGTGCGGCTCAGAATAGAAGGCAAAACATTTGTTAGACTTTAGAAATTGAGTTTCCACCCGTTTCAAAAGGAAAACTGTAACCATTCATTCTGGCCCTTTGCATCGATGACTTATCTCCAGTATTCAGTATATTCTAAGCATCGCTGTCTGATGGTAAAGGAACATTTTCTTTCTTTTAATCATCTAAGATATCGGTAATAGCATCAAGATGAATTCACTATGCAGCAAGTATAAAAAGGGAGGCAATTTTATATGCAGTAAAAAACGAAAACAGAGCAGCGGCTACTGAAAATTTGAGACACATGAAACAATTATTATACGTCGATGGCGTAAAAAACAACGATGTAACTTTTGCTTGCAAATTTCCCACAGTTTTTAATAATTCTTTAAGATTCATCTATAATACATTCTTTTTTTTAACTGTTGCATAACAAATGCATTGGATGGCACGGAAGACAACATCGTATGGAAAAATGGCGACGCCTGCATCTAATCCGAAGTCAGCTGTGACTTTGGGTGAGTGAATATTAACGTCGCACTGTTCAGCTACACGAGGGCTTTTGGCAACGGACAGAAGTTGTAAGAATCGGCATTAACGGTTGGCATTAGCGTTTTAATGTGTTCAACAATAGTTCTAAGTTGAGTTGGAGTGAATATTAACGTCACACTATTTAATTACTTGAGGGGCTTTGACGACGGACCTCGTCAATTTGAACCATGGTCAAGTGACGCGGACGACACCTGAGCTGGCACCCCCTCTCCTACTACTACACCACCGGGAGGACGTTTAGTTTCAGCTCTCGACCGACAGATTTAGCGCGCATCGCTGCCCTACATGGCGGGTCTTTAGTAGTACTGGGCTCGAACTCGTGACAAAGCCAGCCACGATCCGATGATACACATACCACTCGGCTACCGCGGTCCTATTCCCCCTCCTCAGAAACGTATAGAGAATTTGGGGGATGCGGCTTAGATTTGTGAGTAAATACGGTAATTCAAGCTATTATCTCTCGCAAGAGTTATAAATGACTTACCTCTCCAATTTAAACCAATCAAATGAGTTGGTTTCGCTTTCTCCAAGATTTACCACGGCACCCTCAAAGGTCCAGTTCTATATAAGAAATTGCACAAGTTGGTCTTCCCACAGAATTCGGGCTCAAACCCGCAACAGTAAGTATTAGGATGCTTTCACCCATTTGAGGACGGAAGTAAAAACAAAGAAACGCCACATCAATAATGATGGTATATTATCAAACTGTGTATGAAATTAAGTCTAATCATAATTAAAGGTAATTTTTAAGTACAGCTCCAATTTTAAAATAACTTTTAAGAGATAATATTTTGGAATGTGTCTTCATTCAAATTGATGGCCACTGTGAAAATTTTTAAGCAAATCCATTAAATGAGAAGTTCTCTACATGACTTCCTCATAGAAACAATGATAAGAACAATTTTAACACATGGGATATATCTCCACTTATTGAAATACAGCAATCTTTTTTAAATAATTTTCTAAAAAATTTGGTATTAAAAGTTATTTTTATAATTTTTCACTACATCATTTCATGATTTCAATTGTAAAAGCATTCTTTTTTATGATATTTGAGACAAAACGTCTTAAATTAAAGAGGAATTTTTTTTAGTAATATAAAAAAAATTGCATTTACATAATTTTATACCATAGACATTATTAAAAATTATTTGTACAACAAAAAAAAAAGAACAATAAATTTCATGATTAAAAAATTTAATCACCTACATTGAACATAAAGCTAGTCAAAACATATCCAGCTACTAAATTGCCAAAGCTGAACTCTATTAATATGCTTCAATACATTACACTTTGACAGTGTAATTTTGATAAAAATATTTTCTAAGAGATTGAAAAAAAAATTATGCAAGCGATTTATTAAAATTTTAACTTCTGCTTTTAATTATTTTTTTAATTTTTTCCTGAATTTTCCCACCCTGTTATTTTTAATGAAAATTTTGATTTAATATCAAAATAATTTGTTGAAAATTTCAAGTCTTCATAATTAGATGCAGATTATTCAGAGAGATTCCAAAGATTCATGGATATTGAGTTTCGAATTATAAAATGAAAATCAAATTCCTTGCTAGTTTAAGTTCTCTTTCACTGTAAAAACCATTATAATTGAAAATAAGAGAAATTTACGATAATTACAATTTGAAAGCTAATCCCATTCATATTTTTTAAAACTTTTCAAAATTTATAACTTTTGTCCCAGAGAAATGTATAACTATAAACAAGAATATATTACAAAAGTTTATTTCCTGTTGTATATTACAAAAATGTTTCAAAAATATTCATTAAATGTGAGAAAATTACAGATCGTTAGTCTTCGGAATTAAAGACGATAAATATATAAAATTAACGCTGGTGGAAATGCACCATAAGTGCACAATTATTTCAGCCAATCATCGTCATCTTCATCATCGTCGTCATCATCATCAAAGAGTGGAGGCGGCTGTGGTTTCCAAATCTAAGAGGATAAATCACTTAATAAATGCAACATACTTCAAAAATAATGAAGCCCATTTTAAATTGTTAGTACAATATATACAAAGACATGCACTTTAATTTTCAGGACATGCAATCTACTAATCAAGGTTAACAACGGGTTACTAAGGAATATACATCACATGCCCCTAAACACAACGAACAAGTTAAAGGAAAGATTTTCAAACAAATGCTTGAAATAAAAACAAAAAACCTAAGATTTTACTGATGGCTGAAAAGAAGTAGAGGTAAGAAGAAAAATACCAAGGCATAAAATATGGCTGTATATAATTGGTAACAATAGGTTAGGTCAAATATATAACACTATACAGCATGAAATAAATTTTCTAATTAATTAAAGGAAGTATACAACTGGGAATTATACAGAACATAAAACAATACCCTGGTTTTTCTTGCTAAAATAGTTTTACTCTATGCTTTGGCAGTTCTATGCTTATGCAGGTGGACAAAGGACAAACACTCAAAGACTCTGAAGTATTGGTATGCTCCAATAAAAACAAATATATTATTCAGGAAGTTAAAATATGTTTTATAGAAGGAGACATCAAATGAATCAATGCCTTTAATTAATTATGCAGTTGCAAATTAGATATACATCTAACACAAGCAAACTCAATTTCTCTCTTTTTGAAAAAAGTTTTTTTATAACACAAAAATGACAGTAAAATACTTTAAAAATGAATAAAATAGAGCTTTTTAATGTCCATTTAAAATGTTCCAATTTATTTATTCAGCACATGTTTTAAAGATTTTGAAATATACAGAGTTGGATACACATTACATTACGATATACATTAGCTGGATAAAAAAAAAATTTATATCTCTCATGAAGTTTATTCTAATGCTTATATATTATATAAAATATTTTTTTTATATTAGTATTAGAATTTACTTTCCTAAGGAAAATTCCTAACATATCTTTTGCTTGGTATTACATAATAGTTGGTTTTATTGGACTAAGATTGCTTCTTAACAATGTATCTTAAAGTAACAAAAGGGCTATTATAGCAACAGAATTTGTAATTTTGAAACTCTGTCAAAAACAGTTCTGGAATGAACCTGAAGTGTGGCATCCCATTCTACACACTTCCACATCATGTTGTCAACTACATTAGGACTTTGATCCTTGACAGATTTAACATACATCAATCAGGCCATCTTCATGAAGGGTCTTCAGTGGCATCAGGACTTGAGCTTACAACTTGACAGAAGCAATATCAGTCACACGTTCATGGTCATGACCACTCAGCTACTATAGTCATGTGCTTACTGCAACATGAGGTACATTTGGTTGAAGTGCACCAAACGCATGTGAAGTTATGGAACAAGGAACATGCATCTGTGATCCAAACTAAACGTAAATCAAGGAGAAAGGGAGAAGAGGGGATAGATTGCTTTTTAACATCACATTATGAAGCAAAACAAGGGTTACTGGTGACAGACCTCATAATTTTGAATTAAGGTCAAGCGACAAGAATACTTGAGCTGGCAACCCCCCTCTTCCCCACCATGCCAAAGTAAGGGAAGAAATGTCAAGAAGAAAAGTCAAACACAGCTAAGAATCACTACGTTATATCACCTCTGTTTACCATTGAGGGGATAGATACCCTATAATTCATCTACATTTGCAAAGTTGAAAAAAGAAAACATTTTTAAAATATTATTTTGATACAATGTAACTATAACACAATTTTAAAGTCCCACATGTAACAGTGTTTATGTAAATAATTGTACACAACTATTCAATTATGTACAATTTTGCAATTATTATTAAAATTGTGATAACATAAAATGTGATACTACATAAAGGAGGACCCCCAAATAACCAGAATTGAACTATTGCACACATATGCTTTGTGGTTATGAGTTGTGCTGTTAGTTGGGGATCTCTCGCAACCGTTAGTGAACTGGCTTCAGTTCGAGTTGATTGCTTGCGGTGCTGTTGTGTGCATTCCTGTTTCAACCCTTTGACAATTAGTGAGGTGACCAAATACACAGAACAAAGATTGTGTGTGAATTTTTGCTTTCTACTGGGAAAACTGCAGCAGAGACCATTGGGATTCTTTGACAAACTTTCAATGGCAAGGCTTTAGGAAAATCACAGGTCTACAAATGGTTTTCCCATTCAAATCTGGCATCATGCCAACAGAAGACATGACATACCCAGGGCCTCCTTCAAAAGGAAGAAAAAATGACAAAAACATTGCCAAAATAAAATGTGCAATTGATGAAGAGCAAAAAACATTGCCCAAATTTTTTTCAGGAAATAGGGGGCCCATGGGCATAATTGTAATGCTCCAGCCCACATCCTTTGGTTCCGTTTTTGCAAACACAGAAAATTTGCGGCCTTACCCGCCCTACTCCCCCCGATTTGACACCAATGGTTTTTTTTTGTTTCCATGGATAAAGAGAAGTTTGAAAGGAAAGCAATTCAATGATGTGGATGAAGTCAAGGAAAACACCCTAACGGCTTTGAACAGTATTTTGCCTCAAGAGTTCCAGAATTGTTTTGAGCAGTGGCAAAAGCTTTGGGACAAGTGCATCAATGCTCATGAACAATACTTTGAAGGGACAATTAAGGGGTTCAAAAAAAATACAAATAAAAAAATAAAAAAAATTATATTCGGGTTTTTTTGGGGTTCCCCCTTTAAAAAACCCAAAAGAAGGGCCCCATAAAGTAAAAAAATTTTTAAACTTTTTAAAAAAAAAATAAACTTTGAATTCATTTAAAATTTCAATTCCATTCTGAAGCATGAAAACGATCACAGGTTGAATCATTAAAAATTGTCAAATGGATCAAAAGTACACTTAATTTTAATGTTTGTAAAACTTGTATGTTTTTTAAGGTTGGAAAATTTTTTTAGTCTTCCCAAGGTGAAATTAAAATAAATTAAAAAAAAAAAATCAAAAAGGGAAAAAGGGTTTTTTTCTAAATGTAGGGCTGTTGGGGAAAATAAGTAACTTGCACATGCACTAAATAAAGCACCAATCAAAACACCACATAAAAAGCAACAAAGAAAAAAAGTTTTTCCCAGGCCAATTTTCAGTTACTGTGAGCTATTTTAAATTTATATACAAATCAAATAGAAAGCAAAAAAAAAGAACGACACATAAAAAAAGGTTAAACATTTTAAGCATGTTTTAAAATTTTTTTGATTATTTTTTAAAATTAGGTATAATAAATTAAAATATTAATAAAAAAAAAAAATCATATAATTTAATAGCCCTATAATTACAAATTAATGATATTATTTTTTATTTGCAAAAAATATTTTAATAGAGAAATATTAACATATAACAGCAAAAAAATAAAAAAAGGAAAAAAAATTAAAAATATTTTCCTTGTTTTTTTTTTTTGATACTATAATATTTTTCATTATTTATGCAACTTTTAGCTGGAAATTTTTTAAAACAAATAAAAAATTTAAAAAACTTTTTTTTTTCTAGCAGAAAAAATTTTTTTTAAAAATTCCTTTCACATGTGTTTATTATTTAAAAAAAAATTTGTAAATTTGATTACTAAATATTTTGGATACTATGTTTTTTTTAAATGGCTAAAATATTTGAAACTTTTAAAGTAATCATAAAAAAAACATTTTTCCCTTATTATTTTTTTCCTCACAATTCTACATTCTTTTTTTCTTCAAACAATAAAACATAAAATTCTGCTGTTTTACATTGAAAAATACTATAAATTTAAATTATCATATTTTGGCTACATTTTTTAAAACATAGTGTATTATTCTATTTACTCTTATTTTTAATTATACATTTAAACATCACATATGAATTGGTTTCTTATTAACACTTTCACTTATTATTTATTATCTTACAATTTTTTGTCTTTTTGTTTAATCACATAGATAAAATTCATGAGGTGTTTTTTTAAAACATAGTGACCATAAAGATACATTCTGCTTCTACACATTTAAAAAACACTTTATGTGAAAATACTGGATACTTTCATATTAACCCCATACCAGCTATTTATCAGAAAAATTCACAACAAATTAATACAGATTTTTTTTTGAGTTACGAAAACTATTTAATACCATTCTAAGATCAAACAAAAAATTTTCAGCAAATCTGTTGAAATTGCAAAAAGGGTTAATGGGGTATGGGGTTAATAAATAAATTCCCAAAACCAAATAAGTAAAAAATATGAAATGTAAATAACAAGTTTCACATTTTAGTATACTTGTATTAATTCTTTAAAAAGTTTTTTTTTTCCTAAAATATAAAATTTTAAACACCACAATTAAAAAACTGTAATACAAAGCTTTAAAAATTTTTCAATTTTTTTGTTATTTTATATAGTTTAAATTTCAGCAACATATATTGGGGTTTGGGTTTAAAAAACACCAATTAATACTGAAACAAACAATACACATTCAATGACACGGGGAAATGACAAACATTGCAAAAAAAAATCTTCACCCAAAGCTTTTTAAAATTGTATTGTTAATTTCATCAATTGAATGGAAAAAAGGTAAAAAAAAAAGCATCGGCACTACTGCTGGGAAAACCTCAAACAGCGGTGACTCGTTGAAAAAAACCCCTCAAACCCTTTCCTCCCCCCAAACACAAACTCATTACTTGGGGAAAAGTTGTTCACTGTTCTAAATTGATTGAAGCCAGTGTTATTAAAAGTTAGTAGAAAGCACTATAAATCAATGATTAAAAAAGGGATAATTCAAAAATCCTATCACCAATACAAAAAATTCCCGTTATGACACAAAAAATTAAAAAAAAAGGATATTAGTGTTGAGAAAAAGTAAAAAAAAAAATTTTTTAAACTGCTTTTTATTAAATTGCCTTTTTCTCAGATAAAAATTCAGTAGGTCCATAAAATTAGTTCAAATTAAAAAAAAAAAGCAAATTATAAATATTTCAAACATCATTTAACAAATACTCTTTTAATCTCAAATTTTATGAATAATAATCTTAAAAAATTTGATTTGGAAAGATAGATTTTTTTTCACAAGATGGACAATTGCTAAAATAAATATAACTGTTCCCTATTTCAAATTTCCTGATATTTAGATCACTTGGTTCAAGTATTTATCAGGGGAGTAATTTTAAAAAAAACGAAACATCATTTACAAATAAAAAAAATCTATCTTATATCCAATTGCTAAAAATTTCTAATGCATAAAACTATCTATTAAAAATTTAAACGATAGACAAAAAAGCACATAATCTTTATCTCATAGCATCAGTTTTTTAATAAAATTAAAAAAAACTTTCTTCAGGGGGGCAAGGGGTTTTCATTTACTTTTTAGAATTTTTTGGGGAAGCTTTTGATTCCTCTACTTTGAAGTCTGAGGTCATCCTGATTTTAAATCACCTGCAGATAAATGAATTACACCACAAAATATATATCTTTTTGAAGATATGAAAGACTCATCTAAGAAGAATTTTTGTAAATAAATGAAATAAGTTTACAAAGAATGATTAAAAATTTGTAAAAAAGCTTTTTTAAATTTTGTTTTCTAGGATCAATACATGAAGGGTCCTTAAACAGATTTTTTTTATTTCCACAATACAGTTATATCAAAGCAAATGGAATTTTAACTTTTTCTTTTACATATGCCTTTTAAAATTCACAGGTGATTGCTTTTTTTTATTTGGAAGAACTAAAAACACACATAATTAGGGAAATAAAATATTTAAAAAGCTCTTCTATTATATGGATTATAATCATGCTAAATCTCTTTAGCGATAAAGGAATTTTAATGAACGAAAATTGTTGTTTTCTTACTTCTGCTAACTTTTGTAAAAAACTTCTAAGATATATTTAAAAACGAAGATAAAATTTTAAAAATAAAGGGAAAAAGGCTTTTTTAAAGCTTTATAATTCCAAAAGAAGTTAAAATTCAATTAATTAGCATTAAAAGTTGTAAACCTAGTTAAAATTTTAGAAACATTGGAAAATTCGTAAGTATGATTAAAATGATGAAATAAAGCTGGGATTCTGTGTTCTCTGAGTTTTAACATTATTCCTCATAAAAACTTCTAGACCTGCACAGATTCACTAAACAGGACTTTTGGTAATAGGTCTCGCAGTTTTGAACCTCAGTCAAGAGATAAGAATAACATCTAAGCTGGTACTTCACTCACCAGATTTACACAATTTGCCAATATTTGAGCTACAACAGATTTTATGTGCATCAACCCTACATAAAAGATTTTTTTAAAAGCTACATAAAGCATAAAAGCATTAGGACTTTGAGACAAAGCCAGCCATGAATTTTTTACCATGACTGAAAATAATCAGAATAAATTCTTCAAAATGGATCTTTTCCATTTTTCCATGGTACATCAAAATTGCTGTAACTATTATGTATATGAGAGATTGCTGAGATGATACTCATTTTGATGAATTTGTAGTTGTTGCAGAAAAATAAAAAAGCTTTTTGATATTTGATCACACCATTTATTCCATTTTAGAATCAGGAAGGTTATTTGAGCATGTGCTTCACTAAATGAGTAAAAATACAAGAGAGGGAATTATTCCAATTCTTCACTTTTATATGCAGGGCAGAAAAGGGAAAAAATAAAATCATATTTTCAAGTGAAGAGAATTATTAGTTATTTGTAGAAATCACATCATTGTTTAGGGAATATTTTAAACTGGTTAGCAAGACAGATGTAAGCAATTATTATATTCTATTACTTGGAATTACCAATAAATCTGTCAAAAATTCAAGGTCTAATCTTTTTAACAAGGAATCGCTAATACATCTATCAAAATAATGTTTTTTAATTCTTTAGAAAAAGATGAAAAGAGATATGTTCAACATAGGGTTATCAAATTTATGAACGAGATATTGTGAACAAAGAAAAATATAATTTTGAGCAAATAATTTAAATAATTGCATGTATACATATTGTTTCAAACAATGCAAATGATAATCTTCATGCACAAGGGAGTAATATCATTAAAACTTGAAAACACTATCAAAGTTTTTATATTTGAAAACATAAAAGAAATTCATATTTTACTTGAATTCTTCAAGCCATTTTGATCACATTCATTCTCTTTTGCAACACTATCAGCTTCTAATTTAACATCTGATTTTTTAACATCACCAATATGTTCCTCTATAAGTTTATCACTCGCAGGTGTTTCTGAAATTGCAGCAGTACTAATTTCACTTTCAGCATGAGCTTCATCTAATCCATTCTCTTGAAAGGGAGGCGAAGATGAGCTACTGTCTTCAGCACCTTTACTTTGAAGGTTGGTTGTTTGTGGTTCCAATGCATCAGCTTTGGACACATCTGTTTTTTCACTTGTTGCTGCTGTGCTACTTGCTTTCACTAAAATAAAAAAAGAAGCAATAAAATAATACAGAAGTAGAAGACAAAAAGTAATACATGATTATCAATTTTTACAGTGGCATTTGCACTCTTCATTACATTAAGAAAAAAATGTAAATTTTCTACAAATTAATCCAAATTATATAAAATTTTATTAACATTGAAATACATTTAAATTACTGATGAAACTATTAAATTACATTATCCACATGTAAATCAAATTATCAATGAATAATAGCTAAATCTAATTTTTGAGTGGGGCCGTGGTAGCCTAGTGACTCCAGACAGCAAGGCCTGGGTTCAATGCCACCAAATACCCTCCGAGTACACACGGAGTACATGCTTGTTAAATCAGCGGGTCCAAAAGTCTTGTGGGCTGAATCATGAGTGCAAGGTACTGGAGAATATTTTCCTCCCCTTTAGTTCCATGCCTAAATTACGGAGGTGGAGATAGGTGGTGTCGCCATCTATTGTCCCTTCAGGGAATTTAGGCGAGCCAATTCATACTGTCACCTGTAAGTTGCTCAAGGCCAAGGCCAATGACAGGTGTACTTCTAGCCCCTTGCGATGATGGATTTCATGGGCCTTGCTCTGATTATGTCAGACACGTGGCATTAGCCACAACACAATTTTTGAGCGCAATTTTAACATTTTCCCCCCCTTAGCACATTGATTATTAACTCAGGGAATAAGAGTCTTCTACTGTGTTTAAAAAACACTTTTTTACTTCAGAAATTGTTCTTAAATTATCGGTTACATCTTAGGTAACCACGCTATTTTCATTATCACATGTATCCCCTAATTCAGTGCTTCCCAACCTTTTTATATCTGCAGACCTGTCAATGTTTGATAATTTTACTGCAGCCAGCTGGGAAAGGGGGGAATTTTCTGGTTATATTTTAGAATGCTTTGATTCAACAATTTTAATTGAATTGTACATAAACATACCTTCAGAATAAAACACAGCAACACCAAAAAATGAATAAAGTTATTTCCATAAAAAAAATTAGCTCAAGCCTGACAGAAATACACCACAGTAAATAAAATGGAAATAATTTAATTTTCCTGGTTTGCCCCAGTACTACTTAATTCACTGACAGGTACAGGTTTTGCGTAGGGGGACAACTGCCCTAATTGATTGTATTTGTGATATAGAAGAATCAGACTACAGTAGTATGGATTTTGCAGATTTA
Organism: Trichonephila inaurata madagascariensis; assembly: GCA_019973955.1. Classification (NCBI taxonomy): domain Eukaryota; kingdom Metazoa; phylum Arthropoda; class Arachnida; order Araneae; family Nephilidae; genus Trichonephila; species Trichonephila inaurata. The sequence continues at coordinate 16,720 of BMAV01025936.1, forward strand.
TGAGAAGTAAATGCAATATTAAAATCTACCTATTGTACGGCTAGCATTTTAATTTTTAATCTTAAATTTTTTATCCCAAAATTTGCATTAAATGTCAAGATTTTTTCTGCACAAACAAGTCTTATACACCAGATAATTTAGTAACTTATTATACAAGTTTTACCTAAACTGAAATAGTAAAAGAAACTATTATTAGTTTACAATGGATTTTTCCAAAACTGTTTTGAACATTTTTATGGCTGATGTAAATGGTCAATATATTAATAATTAGGTAAAAAAAAAATTAAGTGAAAGCTTAATAATAAATTAAAAATTTTTAATGCTGCTTCTTTTTAATAAAAAATTTAAGAACATTTTTAAATGATAAAGCTTAATACTTGAAGACTTATTCATTTCACAATCAAATTAAAAGTAAAAAGATAATATCTAAAATAACTGTAAAATTGAACTATCTAAATATTTATAACTGAAAAATAGCATATAAATTACTTATTTCAAAAATATATAATACAAATTAATTACCAGATTCAGCATCATGTTCTGACGAACTAGATGAAGCTCTACTTTTCATCTCAAGCATTTGGAATGTTAAAATCTAATAGATAGAAAATAAACTTATTTGATTATAAAATACACAAAATTATTAATTGGTGAAATTTGTAATCAGCATTTTAAGGAACTTTTTTATTACATTTTATGCCTAACTATGATAGAAAATAATTTCTATGGAAAGAATTGATAAAGCAATTTAATTTATAAAGTAAAAAAAAAATAAACAATATATACAATATTGTTACCTAAATATATCAATTTAGTAAATATATAACACTTAATTACAAAGACTATCAAAATTCATTTTTACATTAACCTTTTACATGGCAATGTTCCATTATTGGAACAACTTTGAAATTTTCTGAAAAATTCAATTTTATTCATATTGTTCCGTAAAAATTATTTTGAAGACAAAAAATATGGAATTATTTTTTGGAGTTGAGCATACTATTGCTAAAAGTAAGCTTCTGTCTCTTTGAAAAATTCGTATGCATTTTAAACTTTTTGATGAACAAAATTCAATTTCATATAAAACCAAAATTAAAAACATTTTTATTATTAGGCAAAAAAATTAAAATGATCATTTTAACCTATAGACTGCAAGATATCATAAAAAATATCGTTATTTTTTATGGATAAAAAAGAAACAATGTTCCCAAGAAATGGAACATTGAGGTGTCAAAATTATACTTGCAGCACCACGCACAATGCAGTTACTTTGTTTTATCACGGTTTCACAGAAAATTTCTGAATGCTAAAAGAAACTTTTAGAAGTATGTCCAGGAGATATTTACATGAATGTTACGACTTTAGTTTTAGAAACCTCTCTCAACTCCCCCCCTTTTCACCCTTTCACGAGCTCACCAAGAGTTTCTCAGCTATATAAATTACAAATGCGTTTGTTGAAGTAGTTAGATATTTGCGTTATACTTTATTATAGTATTTACTTTTTATTTATTTGGATATCCGCAAGTACCTGGAAGATTATACTGGAGCACACGGGATTTATCAGTCGTTGTTCTACTGTACCGTACTAGAAGTAGATTCAGAAAGATAAAAAAGGAATGCTTTCATATTGTGATAATGTCAAGTTGACATCAGGAGATAAAATGGAAAAATTTCTCCTTTTATACAGAACTTGAAAAAATTTTCAATAGTTAGGCATCTTTCGTCGCTAGTATAGATAAAGTCGATGTGGTCTCTTATTAAGATACCGATGTCAAACAAGATAGGTTTGGATATAAAAAATGGATGTTGTTGTTTTCCTGCGGTGGCTATCAAATTTATTGTAATGAAAAAATACGGAAATGAAAAACTTCTCACCGCCGGATCTAGAGTAGTGTGGGGAACTTTCTAGTGTTGAAAGACCGAGCAAGCATGAAATATTCTTGAAAATTTTTTCCAACATCACATAAACTGTTAACAGAACATGAAAATAATTTGCTGTTGTTGCTCATACCTGTCTGACAGTCAGTCGAGGCCCGCGTTGCAATTTGTGACAGCTAGATGTACACCTGTGGATTACGTAGCCTTAGCCTTGAGCACAGCCATGGTATACGATTTAGCCTGTTAGGGTATTCTGGGCGATAGAACGCCGTGGCGGGTAGGCACACACCGCATCTATATACACCTCCACAATTTGAGCATGGAATCAAAGTGGAGAAATTTTCTCAGGATTCCCTGCACTGCGTGATTCAGCCACGAGACTTTTCAGGACATGATTTAATGAGCCTATACTCACGCTGTGTAAGGTATTAGCGGTGCCGGCATCAAACCCAGGAGGCGCTGGATTGAGTACTCTAACCATGGCTACGGCCAGAAAATAATTTTAAGCAACCGGCGGGGTGAGAGATAATCACAGAAAGATGCCTTTAAATCTCAAAGGGAAGCAAACAAATGGCAAAAGATGTAATTTCGGTTACTGAAGTGAAGGACAAAGTGTACACATTTGCATTAAGAGACAGTACTATGTAACTATAGCATCAATAATGTAACACATGAGCTGGTGCTAAAACCAAGAGATTTTACCATGCACAAAAATTGATATTTGTCAACCGTCTTGCTTAAAATCTACAATGTAAGAGATGGGGTAATGGGCACCTTCTAGACAGACTATTAAAACATATAGGTCTCTGATTAAAACAAAAAATTGTATTGTATCTATTTTAGCAATAAGCTAAACATGGCATTGTGTTGTAATGTCAAAAAAGCAATGAAGAAATTTATTTTGGAATTACATTTAAAAGTTTACTTCAGAGGTCCGCCAGCAGAGCTACATAGAAACCTATTCATATCGGAGTACGTTAAAAATTTAGGGAAAAAAGTAGATTTTTCTGGATTCACTTTCAAGTAAATTTACAGTTCTTTCCCATTTTAATTTTTAGATTTTTTAAGGCCCGCATCAATGAGTTTTGTCAGGTATCATACTCTAGCAGAGAAGGATAGAAACCCCGTGGGGAAAGTTTAATGCTACCTCTGGTTTTGGAAGTACTTCAACTATTGCAAAATGTATATAGTAATTGATTTTTAAGGTAAAGCGTCATTGGTCATACTTTTTGAAAAACATGTAAAAAGCAAGTGGTACCGCCATGTTTCCATTTTAGAACATGCTAAAATCTTAAAAATTTTGTTTTCCTTGTAGAATCTTATGTTTCAATTTTTAATTTGATTTTATCAAAAATTTCAACTTCATGTTACCTTCAATCATAGTCTTGGTGATGTAAAGGTTGACTCAAATTTAATTGTTGATAGAACTCTTACATTTCTATATAATAAATAAAGTTTCTATATCTTTTAATATAAAATAAATCTTTCAAAGTAAAAACATATATTTTACTATTTAGATTTAAAAACAAATAATACCAACGAGAGGTACACCCCAGTCAATTCCTACTAAGAAACAACAAGAAAAATACATTTTATGATTACTTTTTAACAAATAATTACAGTGTCACTTAAATAATAAGCATACATATGACAGAATCACAATAATATTAAGTGATTAATTTTTATACTTTTCAATTTCAAGATTACAGCATATACGGTTAGGTACAGTAGGCCTTGGCTCATGGGCTGTCGTATTCGAGTTAGTTAGTTAAAATAATTTCTGTGGTATAGGTAAAATTATCTTATTGTCATCCAAAACAATTGGGTATATAAAATTTCAAAAATCAAAAAAAATCTTTTCAAGTTTTGATCCAAGTAGCTAAAAGTGAAGCTAACGTGACTCTGTATCTGTAATTCTTTAAATAATTAAGTTTCAGTTAATTTTAATTAATTATAATTAAATTATCGTACTGCCACCCAAAAAATTGTGTATAGAAAATTGTAGCAGCTCCAGTAGGTGCTTTAAAATGTCTTGAAAAAACCTTTTCAAGTTTTGACATACGTCTGCAAGGAGATTTAAACTAAGAAGTAGCTGCAAAAATGATGCCAGCATTGGCTGTACTTACATGGTAATTCTTTTGGTCAGTAGTTTGAATCAATTAACTTTTATTAATTAAAATTAAATTACCGTATTGACATCCAAAATAATCATGTATATAAAATTTAGCTTAATCGAGCATTTAAAAATGTATTTCATTAATGATTGAAAATTTGAACAAGCAGAATATATAGAGAGTGTGAGCTAATAGTAGGAATTGAAAAACAGAAAAAGTTGAAATAAACTTAAACATTACAACAAACACTAGCTCTATAAATACTTTTTATGACAATGTACAGAATCATGTTATTATAGACTCAATACTTCTTGCTCAAATGCATGTCAACTAACATATATGTATTATTTTGTATAATAATGGTAATATTAATATATCTTACCCTAATGCTCTGCAGAGTTAATTCTAGAACTTTAGTTCCAGGATAAGAAGAATCAGCTTCAAATTTTCCTTGAAGGATCTTGTACAAAGCATTCATTACTTTCTTAATCTATTCATGAGGAGAAAAATTTTTAAAAAATAAGTAGAGTACAATAAAAGCTCTTTTTCATGTATTTAAAAATATGGGGGACAAATAAAATGTCTAATTTTGAAAGAATAAATAGAAATATTTTTCAATTTCACTTATCTAAATAATAAACTTTTGCAAAAAAATTTCTAGTTAATGAAGCTAATTTATTAAAAGAGAAAAATGCACATGGAATAAGGCTAAAAAATAATATTGATACATTATACATGTTGCTAAGCATTTATCACTAATTTATCAATAATGTACCTAAAATAATTATTTATCTCTGAAATGTTAATATTTTTTCTTATGCATTTTAACATTGTTTATTTTTGACATATAAGCATGCACGCATAATCTTAACTTCAAATTATTGAATTCTTTTTTTTTTAAAGATATAAAAAACACTAAATCTGAGCTTTTTAAAAAAAAACTAATTCCAACATTAAAATGAATTTTCCTTCAAAATGTTGTTTAATCCAATGTATCGTGAATTACATAAGAATCAGTTAAGGCTATCTTCTCATAATGACAACAGAACAAGAGCATCACTCTAAACCCTTTTTCTAAATTTTGCTGTTCTAAAAAGAATTATTTTTGCTTCAATTAACTTTCTTTTCCATTACACAAAATGTGCTTAATCATTCATATCACACACAGTAATATCCACATTTACATAAATTTGCAGATTATGATTTCTCACTATTCCATTAAAGTACGAAAAGCAGTTGAAATGTACTTCTATGCAAGATATTTTCCATCAACTTGGTGAATTAATGAATTGGAAAATGAATTGTCCTTATTTATTTATTTTTTATTCATTAAAAAACACAGATTCCGTATATATACAGACATAGTTCAATAGTGTTACATCACTGATTAGGCCTTTTCCTTCTGGGGGAAAAATTCTCCTTATCAATATTTCCCAAACGGCTGGCTGGGCAGCGTGGCTGGTTTGTTGCAGGCCTTCAGCACCCAAGGTTGCAGGTTCGACCCCTGCCCAAGTCGGTGGATTTTCATGATGCAGAAAATCGACAGCAGCCAAGTCATATGATTATTGACATGAAAAAGATCCCTAGAGTGTCTGTTTGGCTTGGGTATTCTCGACAAAATTAAATCCTAGTACAGGTTCACATCATCAGAACTCAGGTGCCTCCCTCTAGGGAGGAAACTGGGCATCAAAATTACCTGTGGTGATTGGTATCTGCCTATATGGCGCTGCATTAAAAATAGATACCAGCTTCTGGGGAATGTACTAGGTTTGCAATGGAAAAACTCCAATCAGCAGCCCATTAGAAATAAAAAAAAATATTCCCCAAACGAATTAAATCTAAATTAAGATTAATAATCAAAAATTTTTATTGTTTATTTATAGGTACTCAAATGTTTTTGATACATGTTTTTTGATCCCACCTATTACATAACATTTTATGGCATTACTGTATCATAAAATTAAACAGGTTTTTATTTCATGTGTAGAAGGAAAAGATAGGTATTTGATTAAATGTTTTTAAATTTTAAGAAACCAGCAATTATAAAGAAACATATATTAAAACATGATAAATTTACATAAAAATTGAAACATTTTCAAACTGAAAAGATATTTTGACTTTGGTTTAGGGTCTTAGAGTCAAATAGTATCAAAAGGCAATGAACTTAAAAGTATATGAATGAAAAAAAAATATGTATTTTACTTACCTCCCCAGTAAAGTCAGAAGAAACTTGACCAGGTCCAGCAGCCCTTAATTGCTTTATTTCTGCTATTAGTTCAACTATTTGATTTTCATATTTCTCCTTCATTGCTTTTGTTTTTTCATAAAACACTTCATACTAAATACATGGAATTAAAATACTCTTAAAATAAGAGATCAGATACATAACTATAAATATATACTTCTATGCATAGACCATCCATACCTTTTTTTTCCACAATAAAGCATTTTCAAGCTCTTTTTGAAGTTCAAGAAATTTTTTTTCATTCACTTCCTGAGAAGTTTCTGAAGCCTTTAGCTAAAAAATTATTAGTAATTAAGACCAGAAAGGAAGAAGGAAAATAGAAATCAAAGGAAAAAAAAACATATTGATTAAATACAAAAGAAACAAGAAAAAATAGAAGTAATTTCTGTTAAAGAGGAGCAGGAAAAAAAATGAAACTATAAAAAAAAAAAAAAGTGTTCCTACATAATGTAAATACCAAAGAAATTCCATAATATTTTCAACCTGATGTAATCTCTGTAGTAACATTGGTATGATTAAAGTAAAACATTTTTATTAATTCTAATGAGATAAATTTACAACAGGAAGATATACAGCACTTTTGTACAACCGCAACCATTTTGACAAAGATTGGAAACTTGTTTGTTGGAAATGAATGATAACATACAAAGTGGAGAGTTATTTATTACATGCATATATGTTTGCACAGTTATACAGGGTAATTCTAAAATCATGGGACAAACTTTAAGGGGTGTTATAGCTCACTAAAACAAACAATTTTTGTATAGGAACATATGGATGGAAGTGCCACATTTTAAGACATACACAGGAAAAATAACACAATAACGGAAACATAAAATGTTCATTAACAGCATACTTAATTCCATAAAGAAAATGTTATAACAGTTTCAGAAATTGCATCCACCAACCGCGATGCATGCTTGGTAACCTTTATGGTGTGATTGGCTGAAAATATTGTCGATAGTTGAAGGCAGCAAAGCAGTATGCCAGTGATCGGCTGTGCCACAAAATCGACATTTTGGTCGTTATGGGGGATTTTACTAATAGTGAAAAGGCAGATATGCATCTAATGTACAGTGCTGTTAATGGTAACAGCATAGGCATATGGCTATAAGGAACACTTTCCAAGTAGATGCATGTCGAACCACAAAAGGTTTTGGTGATTACATCGACAACTGTGTGAAAATGGCTAATTTTATTGCCAGTACTGATGGAAGGGGTAGATCGAGGATTGTACTGTAATGGCCTCCCACCTGGGGAAGTCATCTCTTTATCTACTGACCTAAATCTGTAGGAGGTAAAGATTGATGTCCCAAACTAACCATGATAAATCCAATATATTGTTACCAAATATAATAATCCAAGACAAGCAAACTATAGAGGGAAAATCTAGAGTGATATAACGAAAGCTCAAAACCCTATGTGAATAAGAACATGAAATCCAATAGCTTAACTTTACTCAAAGTTATCTTAAGAATCCTAACTTCCTTAATTTATTTTAATAGCTAAAGCCCGTCCTATAGTCATGCATCTAAATTCCGATCCTTACCATAACAGCACTGCTTTCAGCAACTCAGCTTCTTTTTCCTTTTTCTCGATTACTTAACTTCCACTATATATATACTAGCTAATCTTCATATCAAGGTTTCTTCTTGAGAGGGCTGGCTGTGAAATAACTCGATTGCAGGCCCCAAAGATTCCCCAAGAGGATTCACGTAAAGCCCCGTCACAGTATGACAAACATTCCTGGAAAGTTATCATGTACCACATTAATGAAGCACCCTGCACTAGTACAAAGGCTATAGCAAGTCGTCTACATGTCAGTCAACCAACCGTTTGAAGAGTTTTTACTGTTGGTGGACGTAATTTTTCAACTGTTTTAACATATTATGTAAGGAATCACTCATTAAGAATACTGCTAGTGAACGTTTTATATTTTTGTTAATGTATTTTTTCTGTTTGTGCTTCAATGCGGCACTTTTGCTCATATACTCTTGTACAAAAGTTTGTTTTAGTGAGCTCTACCACCCCTCAAAGTTTGTCCCATGATTTTAGAATCACAATGTATTTTAAACTTTAACTTTTTTTTTAAAATCGCAAACTTTTAAGTTCTCTGATTTTTTTTCAGGCAAGAATTTCAATACAATATATTTAAAAAAAAGTTTAAATATTGCAAATATATCATGATGCAATGAAAAGCTGTGGTGCTATTTCTAATACATTGCATTTTCAAAATATAACTTAGTAGTAAGTGCATTTGAACATTTGTGTTTATAAGGTAAACTACAGTACTTTTGAAGCAATTTTCCTCAGTTGTTAGCATATCCCACAACTTCATTTTTAAATTACGATGAAATTGGATATACTGCTTATATTGAAGCAAAATGGAAAATTATATGTGGCTCAATGAAGTAATGATGTTGAATTATCAGAGTATGATACACATAAATACACATTTAGAAAATAAGAAAAAAAAAAAGAAAATTTGAATAAATGATAGTATAATAAATACCAATGATATACATTTACAGTATTTTCAGCTATATTTCCAAGATAAAAATGTTATTAAATTGCACACTATTCATTGCACTTGATACATTAATTTAATTACTATTTCAACAGTTTTTGTAAATAGAATTAAAGTTTATAAAAAAAATCCTTTGACCTTTATTCTAATTAAGAATACAATAAAATATACTTGATAAAATATTTCTTTAAAGTTCATTAGCCTGTTTTTTAACGAGCATTTTAGAACAATAATAAATCAGAAAAAAAAATTAACTTTATCAAAAGTTTCCTTAATTAATAATCAAGATGGAGATGCACGTGTTATACAAATAATAAATGTTTTGCCATAAGATACAAAAACTCAACAATACCCTTTTTTGTAACTCTTGATTTTTGGCAAGTAAGTCCTCTCTTTCCTTCAATGTTTGTTCTTTTTCTCTTTTAAGAGTTTCTATTTCAATGTTATAATTATCCAAAGCATCACTCTACAAATGGAGAACATAATAGATCGAAAAATTAATGAATGGAAGTTTTGTTTTATCTTTAATGCACAAGAAATTAATTACATAAGCAATTAATATTACAAAATAAATAAAGAAAGAAAAATATGTCTAGCATTAAATAACAATATTTTGTTGCTTATTGCATTTAATTTAAATCATAATGTCACCTTCTTGATACAATATTAAGTTTCTTAGAATTAAAAAAATATGCATTTAAAATTTTTATGATATATGAATATAATAAAAAAAATTGCAGAGAATAATTTATGCAATTTTAAATAAATGTTTAGAATGAAAATAAATATAAAAATATTCCATGAATATATTTTGTATATGTGGCATCTCCAATTTCTGGAAAACATTTCAGTAAATATATGTCACGTATAAAAAAGTTAGTATTGTTTTTTAATCAATAGTTATTAAATAAGATAAAATATTTAATACCTTTTCAGATGTGGAAGCGGCTACTTCATTGCACTTTTCTTGGTAATACTTTATTTCCTTCTAAATAAAGAAAAATAATGATTTTCAAATACTTTTAATTTAGACATTTTGCAAGAAGTTTATGAGAACAAAACATGTGATAAATGTGAGATAAGTAATAAACACCTGCACAAATCACAAGTTTCTATAAAAAACTTTAAACAAATTACAGAACACATTTCAACAATCAATAATTGCTAACTTTTTAAAGGTTTTTTGAAAAAAAAAATTAAAATTTGCATAATTAATTATTCATTTACACAAATGGTACACATACATATTACATGGTTCTAAATATTAAAATATAAAACAGAGTATAAGAAACAAATACATAAATTACAACTGCTAATACAAAGAATTTTTACTTAAAAGAAAGTTAGCAAGTTTCATAACTTGAAGTGTATTAAGATAATTTATGCAATACAAAAGTATAAAAACTATCATTACAAACTTCAGTTTCATTTTGTCTCATAAGCAACTTCAAAATATTAGAGAATAATTCAAAAAAAAAAAAAACTTACATCATACATCTCTTTTACTTCTTTTTCTGTTTTGGATTTAATTTCCTCTATCTTTGACTCATTTTCCCTTACAAGCTAAGACATAATAAAGATTTAAAAGTTAACAATAGTAAATAATGCAATATAAATAACAATGAGCTAACAAAACTTTAATATAAGAACCTTATCTAAAGAGGCTTTGGATTCCAATAATTGATTATACTTGGTTTCTAAATTATTTAGTTTCTCTCTCAAGAGTCTATTTTCCTCCTCAGCATTTTTCACTTGTTGTTTTAAAGAATTCAACAATGATTCATTCTGTGAATTAGAATCTAAAACATAAGAAGAAATTACATCATTAAAAAAGTCCACAGAAACAGTTATAGTCAATATTACTTGCAATTCATATAAGAAAAAAATAAAATTTTCCTTTTTTAAATATTCAAATTTAATACAGAATAAAGGAAATTAGAATACATTTTTGTGTATTGAAAAATGTATTAGAAAGGCAAAAACACATAAACCCTTGAGCTAAGTTTAAATATAATATACATCAAGGAATTCAGAAAATAAATAATAAATACAAATATAAAATTTAACAAAATTAAAACAAAATAACTGTCATTAAAATTATGCTTAAATTCGTTTTTTTAATAAGAAGAAATAAAATTAAATACTATTCATTAACACAGATACTTATTATTGAATATTATCAATTTTGCAATTTGATAGATAATCCATTATAATAAATTCTTAAACAATGCAATATTTTAAGTGTTTTAGACATCTCTAGTATTAATTTAGAATGGTATGTGCAAGAAATGGAAGTTTTTCAACAGCAATTCAATCACATCAGTTGATACATCCAAAGAAAAACAACTTTGAAAGATGACCAGTGTATATTAGATTAGGAAAACATACCATTATGAGTCAGACATGCACAATTACTTTTGTCACTTTCACAAAATACTTAATGTAAAGGATAAATTATTATTCTAGATTTATATTACTCATAAGAACATACCAGATAATCTAATTTCAGCTTCTCTTTCATAATCTAATAGTTTCTGCTTTAATTCATTTTCATGACTCTGCAATTTATTTAACTCTGTTTCTAATAAATTTAATCTAGATGTTGCATCCATCAAGTTGGATGATAACTTTGCCTGAAAAAATAAAGTTATAAAAATTTTAATGCATAAAAGATTATTCATTACGAGAACAATAAGTTCACACACAAGTTATTAAATTAAAATTCCATTACTATTTATTTTTCCATTAGTACAGTACTAGTCTAAAATAAATACAAGCATGCTAAAGTTTCCAACTACACCAAATATTGTTACTCTCCAAAATTTGATAATTTATTTCACAGCTACAGCTATGCCAAAAAATGAATATAAAGTGATTTCCATAGAAAATCATTCATGTCTGAGAGAAACACATCAGAGAAAATAATATGGAAATAATTTAATTTTCCTTGTATGGCCTAATACTATTTAATCCATGGATCAGTCCACGGCCTGGGATTCATGATTTATCATTTGATAAATCATAATGGCTATTTTTTTTAATAATTTGCCTAAATTCCTCTTCCATACCAATTTTTGCATTTATGTCGCCTAGTATAATTTTAATATCGTTTTTGGACATGATGCATGAGATTTTGTGGACTAGTGACTAACGGATTGCATAATTCAGCAATTACCAAATGAAAAAAAAATGCAAATTTCAAATTATTTTAGAATAAAAGAATCATTCCTCATGACAGATTTCCTTCCCCAAACCTTTTAATGAAGTTCAGTTTTAGTTTAAACCTCAGGGAATTGATTTTAATTCAGTTTTATAAAATACTGCTGCGAAACAACCACAATACTATTATGTATTGGAATGACTACATGTTGCAGGTACATGCTATTCTTTGATGTCTTGTAAAAAAAAAAAATCAATAGTTAACAAAATCATAGAAACACATGAAAGTCTACCAAGAAGAAGAAAAGTGTTGAACATGTCATTCCACCTAAATCAGTATTTGAAAAGGTTTATGCTGTGAAACTAAAGAACATATTCCAGTGGTCATTTCCAATCAGTCTGTTGAGACCTCCTTGAATGTAACTTGGGATTCCGGTTGATGAATGATAGTATACTAATGGAACCGGCACCATGCTAATGGAAAAATACCCTACATATTTTATAGTGTAAATTAACAGTATATTAATTTTAAATAAAATACATATTTAAAAAGTACCTTTTCATTTTCTAGACTTAAAATTTTTGTTTGAGATTGGGTTGAAACAGCTTGTATTGAATCACTTCTCTGCTCTAACATGTTGTTGCTCTCTTCGAAAAACCTTCCAAGAAACATAAAGAACATGATTAAATATGCAAAGTCAATTGAAATTACAAATACAAAATGCTGAAAAAATCAAACCAACCTTTGATTTCGTTGAAAGAGATCACAGATTTTTTCATTGAGAGACTGTATCTTTGAATTTTTAGTTTCAATTTCTTCTTTAAGCTGCTTGTTTTCCTGAGAAATTTTAAAACAATTACAAAATCTTTAATATATAATTTTTAATAATTAAAAAATTTAGTATAACTTTTTAAATATCTACGTTTTAATAAAATATCAATTACTTGCACAATTCTTTCAATATTTTGAACTAATACGGAGCTATCCATGAATGGTGCTGGACTCAAACTTGGAGTCCTTCCTTGCTGAAGACGCAAATCATCAACCTGAAATTAAGACTGCATATTATGTTAGGTTGCTTTTAAATTTAATGCAAATGAAGATAAAAATCTAAAATAAATTTATTTGAAAATATTAATTTATAATAGATATTTTATCCTTTTAGAATTGTTCTCTGTTCTATATACACAACATCTAAAAAATACTTTCTCCCAAAATGTACAAAAAAAAAAAAATTCACATTTTTAACACAATGTAAATTTATCTTATTTCTTCCATTACTTCTTCGGTTTCATTAGCTTTTGAATTATTTTTTATTAAGAATTCAATTCTTTCATTTGAGTAAAAAAATAGGTTGGTAATTTGTTAAAAAAATATAAGCCTGCAGTAGACAAAACAAAATTAGTTATAATATATTAGCAATCAAGATTTTTTTCTTGGCTACAGTTTTTAAATACAATTACAATTCATTTATTTTATTTTATACTAATTAATATTGTTCGAATCAAGTAGATTATTTTACAGAGACATTAAAAAAAGATTTTAAGAAATCGCCAATTAGTAAAATCTTATTAGTTTTGACTGCTTATTAATATCATATTTCAAAGTAATAAAAGCAATATGGGTGGATAGGTCTAATTTTGAGCCTTGGTCAAGTGACGAGGTTGACACTTGAGCTAGCACCTCATTCACCAAATATTTCCACAAAACATCAACATTAAGATTTTATATTTTGATTTATTTAACATACATCAGCCTCTTTACATATGGTGCATCTTTAATCACACCAGGATTCAAACCCAAGACTTAACAGAAATAATGCTGGTTGTGAGTTCATGATCATGCCCACTAACAGAGGCCACTCAATCAGTTTAACAAACAGAAAACATAAATAGTTTGAAAATATCTAAATCATTATCAAATAAGATAACTAAAACAATAAGAGATAATATTTTTATTCTATGGTATTTTATTATCATTGCACCATTTAAAGTAAAAATAAGAAAAAAAAATTATATGTGAGTTAAAATACACATTCAAATAACAGTTTTTTTTTTTACTATTTCATTTTCCCTCAAATAGAAAACAAATAAGTATACTAAGAAGTCCAGATTTGTTTTCATCAGTTGATATGAAATATTTGAACCTGACATACTCTGAAAAATAAAATTGTTTTCAGGGGAATTAATGAATGTGTAAGACACAAAACTATAATTTACCACAATTACCTTTTGAAGCACAGTATCAACTTTATCTGTAATCTTTGACAAGCTCAATCTAACTTCTGTGTTCTGGTTTCTTGTTTCTGTAATTAGCATTGGTAAATGAGTATCTGCCATGCTTGTTGGCATCATGCCAGGCATACTATGAATTGGAAATGGTGCTTGGAATTGAGGTTGATAAGTAGGAAAAGAAATGGTCGAACTTGGAGTCTAAAATGCAAATGAAGATAAGATGATACACTGGCTTGAGACATATAAAATAAATTTAATAACAGAAAAAAGGAAAAGACACCAAGTTCTTTTAATTAAAATATGTGATATATTAAAATAATTTAAATTACAATTATTTGATAAAGAAAAAAAAGATACAAAATAAATACTAACCAAAAATGGTTGCTGAGTTGGCAAAGTTGCTGCAGCATTTACAGACATTTGACTAGAGAGTTGAGGACTTTGTAATGACATATTTTCTAGTTTAAAAAAAAAAGGAAAAACTCAGATAAGAACAAAGTAATTTTTTATATTACACATAAAGTACACAACCCTTTAACAGGCTATTCAACTTTGGAAAGAAACTCCTATGCCATTTCTCATAATGTATTTATCCCAAGGCTTCATTTTTTTAAGGTTCAAGAATAAGATCTAGAAGTGTCCCAACACCAGAATAACACATTCAGACTTAACTACCATATAGAAAGTGTGTGAAATTTTAAAATCTAATTTTTATAGTTTTAAATTAAAATTGACCCAAATTGTTAGAATATAATAATTTATTTCATCTTGAATATATCAATATTGAATAAACTTTAACTGTTAAAATAAAAAAATTTCAGTTCTTTTAATATTAAATTTTTTAAAAATGGAACGGAAGATTTCACTCCCACCGAAATGCAACACCAAGAAAAAACAAGAGATAGCACAACAAAATTTTTTTTTTGTAGACAAACATGTTGACCAAGTTTTCAAATGATTAAATTTAATAGATTTGTGAAGTGTGGTTCTGTCAGAATCAGTAGGGCCCTTGTTGAGATCACCGCCCAAAACAATTTCCCCCATTGATTCAAAGAGACTTTGGGTGTTTTTGGGGACAGCAGACCAAGCAGCTTTTCACGCTTTCCAAAGTTGATCTGGTGTGGCAGCTGGGGGGGTAATTGGGGCAGTCGCTGGGGCAACCATGGACCACATGTTTTCTATCGGGAAAAGATCCGGGGAGCGAAACTGGCCAGGGAAGAATTCAATCTGGTGATTGACCAAGAACCCCTTGGGGCAATGCAGCCACATGTGGTCGCATTACCCTGTTGAAATATGGATGGGCCGCCCCTGAAGGTAAGGAAGGACAAATCCCCAACACCGAGATGTAGCGCTGGCTATTTAAAGTACCGCAAAGCGCATCAGAGGAGTGCGAGAGTGATATCCAATACCGCCCCATACCATAATACTCAGTGCAGAACCAGTGTGGCGGTGCATAACGCAGCTGTTCAGCATCCTCTCTCCACAGTGTCTCCAGACTTGAATCCGACTATCATGGTGTTGCAGACAGATGCGTGACTCGTCAGTAAAGACAACTTCATTCCATTCTGCCATCCGCATCCTTCTTTCATCGCACCATTGGCGGCGGAGACGTGTGAGGTTCTGCATCGAGGGTAGACCACGCAATGGACGTCTTGCGGACAGACCACTCTGCTGTAAACGGCGTCGAATGGTACAAGCAGACACTGAATGATGCGTTACAGACTCAATAGGCTGTGCTATGGTTCGTGATGTGACTGAGCGATCCGTCACTGCCATGCACACGATTTGTCTGTCCTCATGTGAAGTGGTGCATTGAGGTGCATGCGATCGACCACGTCGGTCCATCGTACCCTGCTGCATCCAACGGTTACATATCCGCATTACAGTTGTTTGGTTTCATCCAACACGACTACCGATTTCCCTGAAAGATAATCCACAATCTCGGTAGGCCACTATCCTTCCTCTGTCAAACTCGGATACTTGATCGAAAGCTGATTGCTGTTTTCTATGAGACATAACTGATCGTTTTTTGAAAAAAACCACAAGAAAAACACAATTGCCGAATTTGAAATCATCGAAATCTCCAATCCTTAAATAGCGCTTTTAGGTGGCACCACGGGCGCGTGTGATGAGTGTCTACGCTGAAATTCTAATCATTTGCATATCTCACCTCCGCTAATGCAAGTTGTAAATTTCATGTTATTTGCATGCTTCCTTCAGGGTGTTGCATTTACAGTGGCCAGCAGTGTATATGTTATAATCCTATTAAATTCTAGGACTATAGGTTTATCTTTCTGAAACTGAAAATATATTTCAAGTTTTGGGGGATATTAGTCAAAGAGATTTAGTGCTTTGTGTAATTCAGCAATGAGCATTTAAAGAATGAAATCTGTTTCTATTTTGAGTTACAAATACAAATGATTATACATATGAACTCCAAGGCAGGAATGCTGGAATACAAATTTAATACACTACAACATTTAATGTAAATATTAAATTATTTAAAATAATGATGACAAATTTGAGTGAGTGATGTGATTTTTCCATCCTTTTGTATAATGTAGCAATAGTGTCATATATTTTATGATTTTTCTTTTATAATACTTATCTTGAGCTTTTCTGTTGTAGTCTTTGAATAAAATCAGATAAAAAGATTTAGATCAAATAGAAATATATGTAAAATAGATAGATTCTGCAAACCTTGTATAAATTGTGGCTGAACAGTTTGCATTGGAACTGATTGCCCAACCAAACTAGCACCAGAATCTTTTCTGGAACTTGGCTTTGTAAAATGTTTTGGAGAGGCAGTTCTTGAGCTACCGGATTGCACCTGAGGTGATTCCGAAGGGATTTCTTCCTTTACAAAAGAAAAAAAGGAAAATCATTACTGTGCTGTAAAATAAAAGCAAATGTATTTTAATATATTTCAATCAAAAACACATAAAGAGAAAGCAACAGTAAAAGAAAATATTTGTTTAGTAAAATATTTTTTTACTATTAAAACTTGACTTTTAACACGATCAATATTTGATTTTTTTAATGAAAAACATAAACCCAAACTAAAGGACTACTTTTAAAAGACTGCAAATACAAATATAATTAATATAAATTATATATGTTTGTATCAGAAAAAAAAAGTTTTTTGGATGAGAAATTTTAGAAATACAATACATTATGATTTTTTTATTGTTATAGATCAATCCCCTTTTTTTAACTTTGTGCCTCAAATATTTTACATGTAAAAATTTTCTGATTTTGATTACAACATTAAGTAGCTTTATACTTATTCAGGAAATAATAATACCATTATCCACAGAATTTCATATCGGATACATTAAGCTAAAAAATATGTCTGAAGGAAGGAAGATTTGATCTGAGTACCTTCCGTTCCATACGCAAGTACTTTATCGGCCACGCCAAAATGATCGTCATTGCATGATGTTTGGTACTAGTTTATATAGATATCACACTGCCACATACCCCCATGCCAGTGATTCGGCGAATAGGCGAACGAATGATTCCATATTCGTGGCGAGCATGTGAGCAGTTGCCTCACTTTGTGGGTTGCGTCATCGTGCATGACAGCTTGAGAATTGCGTCATTTGTGAGAGATGGTTTTGAGAAGTAGCGGCTTATTTGCGTCAATATTTGATGGCTTATTTGCTTTTGCAGTGGATAGATGGCACCATGACTGCGGCACATGAAGGGTGCGATTCTTTGCATGGCCAGGGTCACCAATGAAGGAAGGAAAGATTCGATCTGAGAACCTTCCGTTCCGTACGCAAGTATTTTATCGACCACGCCAAAATGATCGTCCTCGCATGATATTTGGTACTAGTTTATATAGATATCACACCGCCACATGTGCTAACATTCCAGAGGTAGTCATAGCAAAAATATAAGAAATAAAAACATCATGTTCATAAGTATAACCAATAATTTAAGCAATTAAAAAAGAGCATTTAAATTAATCTAAATTAATGACAGGTTTTAGTGAAACTGAAAAAATACACAAAAGGAAGAATGTACAGCTATGATGAAAGGAAAGAGTACTACTTACAATTAGAGTTTACAAATAAATAAAAATTGCATTTCATATATTTAAATATATCATTAAAATGTTTGAAACCTCATTTTCTGATTCACTGCTGACATGAGCTACAACAGCACCTTGGAATGGCAGAGTAGCTGTTCCCATTTTCGCCATGCGCGAGATTAACTGCGCCTTGTCTTTCTTAGGGCTCTAAAATAAAATAACACAATTTAAAATTTATGATAAGTAGTTTTCATAGTAGATTAGTTAAACCATTTACAATAAATGGGAAGCCACTAAAAGTAAATTATTTCCTATTATTAACAATCCAATGTTAAAGTACTAAAAAATATCACACTATTACCAAATTTCAGGGAAACATCTATGCCAGCTATTTATACTTAATTCAGATACTCATAAGTCAGAATTTACCAGGTTACATTTATATATGTACCTCTTTTAAAAATAAATCTAATGGAATATTTTTCATAAGTGGATAAGTCAGCATGGTTTTAAATAAATTTTCATGATCAATATGTTGTAATAAATACTAATAGTCAAAATTATGTTTCTCAAAAGGAAAAACCAAATATTTCATTTTATTTTTTAACTGCATAAAACCACAATTTTAAAATGATTTATTATAAATAGAGCAAAACCTCTCATATTTCTCTTACATACATTCTCTACAACAGATTTCTAAAAGTGCATTTCAATTTCAAACAAAAATGTTTAAAACATACTGAAACTGTTTATAAGTTATTATTTATGTTTTAATGATATCTTAACAACTGAAACAAAGGACATGATAAAACTTGGAGAATAAATGAATAAACAAATATATAAAATCACTGTATACTTTTATATAATTAATAAATATTTTAAATATTTTTGTATGCTATATAAGTTTTCCATGTCTAATTCAATTTCATTTAATTTTAGTGAACATTTGCGAAAATGCATATTAGTAAATCGCAAAGAATTACTCTTTAAAAAATTTATATAATTAAAAATATGATAAAATAAAAATTATAAAATATCTTTTGCTCTCATCCTTACTTAATACATTAAATTAATTCATTACACTAATCATTTTATTTTTGATTGCATTTTGTTATACATACTTATAATTTTTACAATGATTGTAACAGTGGAACATTTTTTAACCCCTAAATTGCTCTGGGTGTACATATATCTCTTGCTCAGCCAAAACACAATCCTTTTCTTTGTGTTGCTATCAGTAAAAGTATTATGAAGGTTTTGGAATGCAATAAAATGACCTTAGGATTTACTTATTTCAGGGAAAAATTTATTTATGCACTTTCTTTTCTCCCCAATACACAGCATATGCACTCCTATGTGAAAAAAAGTGGCAGTGGGATGTGAATCATGTAACTTTTAATCAGCAAATAAGAGATTAACTTAAAATTCTCAATGAAATACAGTAGATAAATGTGTCCTTCAGTACAAACAAAATGAAAACCTACTAAAGTAAAAATATTAAAAAATGATCGATGAAAATTGATGAAATGATAATGATGATGAAAAATGATTAAAAAATGACTGATGTATTTAAATATGAATTGCAAAAGTGTGTAAATAAGGAATTTGATACATTACTTGAGATAACTGTTCAGAAATAGATGCACCTCTTAATCGAATATTATCTTCATGACTAAAAAGAATTATATATCTATTAAATATGGAAAACTTATTACAATTACAGAAATTCAATAACGGGGACTTTTCTTTGTTATATTAAACCACATCAGTGAAACATTTAATTAAATAATTCTAGCTTAAAAATTTTAAAGAGAAGGCATAAATTTTGATATTTTTACTCAAAACAATATGTATTAAAGAATATATTGAATAAAAAATAATCAAATAAATAAAAAGTTTACTAAAATTTTTATAAAAAAATACTATTAGATATTACATTAAAATTTTTCTTATTTGTTAATTTATCCAGAAACAGTTCCTCAGAATACTTAATTATTTATTAGACAGCAACATTTAAGTTATTAAAGTCCCCCACACACAAATAGTTTGTATATAAAAGTACATTAAATCCATTTAATCCTTTGCTTAAAATAAGAAGTACTCAATATAATTTTAGGTTAAAATATATAAGAATTGTTTATAATTATCAAGTTAATTGAATTACTGAATTTCATGGTATAATTGCCTTACATACTTATTTTACAATAAATAAAGTCACAGTTAATTGAAATATTTAAATAAAGTAGTATATTTATCTATGTGAATATAATTTCAATTAAATCAGACATCAAATGGCTCTGATTTATTCTCATACAAACTCTGTAGGTTTTATAAATATAATATTTCTAAAGAATAAAATTTATATTAATAAATGACTAAGATTATAAAATAAATAAAAAGTAAAGAGCTTTGATAAGAAACAAAAAATTATGATACATTTAAATTAATACAAAACAGAATATTTAATACAATTTTTTAAAGAATAATAAAAGTTTATTTATGGTTTACTAACATTAAATTTCAAGCAATAAAAGAAATATTCATGAAAAGATCATCATAATTCTGATACAAGATCAAATGACCAGGATAACACCTGACGCTCCAAACTTTCATATCCTACCAATATTATAAAAGTCAAATATCAACTAGTAAAGTCATTAAAATTGATTTCAATAGTTTTTAAATAATTGATTCCAGTAAATATAATACAAAATTTAACAACACATACATAAAACACTTATGATAGATATATTATTAAAATATTTGCTTTACATTTAATACAGAAAACACAGAAAAAAATCCAAAAGTGATGCTTATACACAAGTTATTATTGCAAATAACATCTAAAAAACAAGCGTTTAAAAGTTTTCACACGAATATTTGTTACCTAATGGATGGACAAGGCATTACTTCAGGTTTCTTTTCTGTAGTGTTGTCTGGAACTTTGATAGGACTTGGGGAATGTGAAGATTCACGAGAAATTTTAACCTAGATTAATATTTAAGAAAAATTTTTACAAAAATGAATGCCTACTTGAAATTTTTTTAGTTATTAATAAAAAAAAATCATACTACACATGAACTGTTGCAATTAAACTATGGAAGAAAAGATACAATTGAAACCACAATCAATATTTTTTCCAAGAAAAAACAACTTGGATTTTCTAGATAATTCTACAATAACATTAAGTATCTATTTAATGTTTTACTAAGAAAATGTTCACCCAACTGGTATAGTGGCTAGTGACGCTGACTGCGGTGCTGTAGGGACTGGGTTCGAATCTCGGAGAAGACATGGATGTTTGTAAATGTATAGTGCCTTTGCGGCATGGGGGTACTCTAAATAGTCGTGAGCCGCAAATCTTCTCGTGTGGTTGGTGGAAGGGGAAGAGAGGTGGGAGGCCTCTGACCACCCCCAGAGTGTTCTCCCTCTAAATCGGGGAGGATCCGAACCAAATCATACTGTCACCTGCATGGTGCTCAAAGCTACAGCTAACAACAGACGTCACTTAGCTCTTTGCCATGATGAATTTCGTGGGCCTTGATCTGGCCTTTGCCGATCAGCCGGCATTAATAACAACAACAACTAAGTAAATAGGCATTGCTCATGCTTCCTCTTTGCATTAGAACACATACAATCTTTGCACTTATTTAAGCAATCAATTTTTAACTTTAAAAAATAACTTCATTTAAAATTTATTTTAATATTAAAATACTCACTTTGATAACAAGAACTTCAAAGATCACAGTAGTATTTGGAGGAACAGATGGACTAGTACCCTCCCCAATTAAACTGGGTGGAATAATTAACAAGCGTCTACTTCCTTTTTGGACACCAATTAGACCATCAGACAAACCCTATCACATGAAAAATAAAAAAATTACATTAATTTTTCATTAAATATCACCTTCCAGGATGTATTCTTTTTGTTTGAAAATTTTTGTCATACACATTCACAAATATATCCATAGGAATTTGATGATTCATTAACAGCAAATAAGACTAAATTAGTTTTCTTTAAAATTTTGTAATATGCATGAACTTGCTAATTCAGAAATGGAAATCAGAACTTTTCAAAAGCATATCATATAGTCATTATTTTAAGATATATAACAAATATTTAAATAAATAAGAATGTATATAAATTGAAAGGTCACAGCTATTTGAGATAGGGATGCATATAGCATTCTAAGTAAAGGTACAACTCATTACTTAAAATGCTACAGATTGCTTTATAAAAGTAGAAAATATAGCACACTGAGTCACCAAATGTTTTTGAGATTAGATCCTGTTTTAGTATATACCTTTTAAGTATTACCAGCAACTTGATGAATTATTGTCATCAGATTAGACATATATCCAATACATAAAAACAAGCTGTTGGCACAATTTTATTCCAGTCACCAAAAAAGTAAACAAAATTAGGATTTTCCTGGTTTTTTAGCAATTACGAAATTCTGTAATATTTCAATATATTCCTACATATAAAATTCAATTTGCTTCCAATATTATACGAGGAATAATAACAAAAATGAGAATGAGAATACTCAAGAGTGCAGTGAACACAGTACCTTAATTATTTTACTTTTCCCCAAACGTAACCGAGTAGCAGTTTCTGATTTCATATTGCTGTCCAATACCTGAAATAAAAACATTTAAATTACTTTTATGATGAAATAAATCAAAATGAAGAAATTCTTAGACCACTGTACACATATTAGCAACAAAAAATAATTTTAGAAAAATTATACTAACCTGTCCAAAAGTATAATTTGATAAACTCCAACTTGTGTACCTAATTTCAGCTGAATCTCCAGTATCTACAGAAGGGCCATCACCTAACACTAAATCTTGAACTACGAGTGATGGAGAATTTTTTCCTTCACTATTAACTTTTGCCAATGCTATCTAAAATATCAGAAAATGAAAATATGTATTATCTAAAAATGCATATTCTACAAACTATAAAATAAATACTTTCCAGTACTTAAATGTTAATCTAATATCATTAGCGGTACAAAAATAAGGCTAATTATAGGCTTAAAGCAAAACAAATTGTTATAATTTGTAAAATCTTTGTCAAATAATCTTTGGTGATAAATAACTAGAATGAGCCTTACAAAATTACTTTACAAAAGCCTTACAAAATTTAATTTTCTGAAAAGAATGTTAAGTATTTGTGTGTTAACACAAGTACTTAACATTCTTTTCAGAAAATTAAATTTTATATAATTAATTAAATATGTTGAACTTCTGATGGACCATACTAAAAATTACATCTACACAAGTGAATTGTGTAATAAATATTACTGTACTTGTTTTGCAAATTCTGTAAGTTGCGTTTCAGAATCAAAATTTATAGACCAGTTTTCATTTTTCTCATCAAAGAAATTTACATAATTGTTAGGTTGAATCTATAAGAAAAAACAAAGGAATGAGACATAAAATGTACTGATATGTATAAAATTATCAAATATAAAAGTAAGATTTTTTTTTCAGTTTTAAGCTTTTATAATTAAATTACAAATATATAAGGAATCAGTTTTACATTAAAAAAATATGTACCATGACTTTTTAAAACCATGGAAAAGTAATATAACTTTTACTTTATTTTGTAATAGCTTCAAAAAGGATTTAAATAGTATTATTAAAACAAACTATTCAAATATGCACATCCCATAGTTTTGTGAAACACAAAGCACAAATACAGAAATAATATTACTCACATGAAATTTGAAGTTGGGAACAATATTACAGGCTGTGACTTGGATTTGTTTACCTTTGTACAATAAAAACTTATACTGAAAATGTATAAAAATGCCATTAATAAAATGGAACAAAAAAAGCATAAGATATAAAAAAAATATAACTTTATAAAAAGATTAAAGTTTTCTCTCTCATCTCTGATCACAATGTAAAAATAATTTTAGTTAATACATTATCAAATGAAGAGATAATCTTATAGATTATTATTAATTTTCAAATCAAAAATAAAAACATTGTTTAAAAAAAAAATTTTTTTTTCAAAATTTTAAACAGTAACAGATTTTTTTTTTATCCAAAAGAGGAAAGGGGAAGAAGATTAATTTTAATTAAAATACTTAATAATAAAATTAAAACTGACACTGAATTCAAAAGCTTTTGGATAAAATTAACTTTAATTTAAAAACTAAGCACAAAATAATAATAATAATGCAACTTACACTTGCATTTTCATGTAGACCTAAAATTGCACAACCTAATTTGCCTTGATTTGCATAATTTCCATCCTTTCTACACACAAAAACAATTCAGTAAAACATTATAAAAATTTTATAAATATATTTACTATTAAATTTTCCAAAATCTTTTAAAAACATGCATTTTAGAAAAAAAATGAACAAATAATAATTTTTTTCTTAAGCCTTTTTTAGTTCATTTTACATGAATTATTTAAAAAGAATTATAAACTGTTAATGGCTTTAAAATTTTTTTGTGTTTTTATTTTGTTTAAATAAATAAAGTATTTAATAAGAATTAGCTAACTTATATACAGCACTGGTTTTAGAATTTTAACAAAGCTACACCATATGATTTAATTACTTAATTTAAGGTACTTTAAATAGAAATAAAAAACTACTTACAATTTATAGGCATGAACAACAGAAGCATGTAATAATTTAAATGTTCCTGCACTACTTTGAGTATTTTCTAGAAAAGATGTGAGAATGTAATAAATGCTAATTATTTAGTACATTTTTTTAATATATAAAATATTACAGTAAACACCAGAAAAGAAGAGAATATTATAATGGATAACAAAAAAGAGAAGAGTCAAAGAAAAGTGCAATGAGTAACAAATACTATTTGAAGTAAATTTTCAGACAACATTAATATTTTTGTCTAAATTCATGTGGTACTAACTTCTCAGTATTGTTATTAACCATGGAAATGCATAATACTGAAATCAATCAAGGCAATACACACATTCTTCACTCACAGAATACACAAAAAGCAGAACTTTTGTGAATTGACCCAGCAAGGGAATGGAGTAAACTGGTTAATTCTAGTTGAAGGGGCGATAAATGAGCTTATTGTACTGGTTTGAACGATACATAACAAAGACATAATATAGTCACAAATATAACAATATTCAAAATTAGTATTTTTATTAATTTTCAATGTCTGTCATTTCTGGTAAAAAAAATTGGTAGACATTAATTTTGACATGTTTCTTTTACTGCAAATGCTAGAAAGGGAAATACTTAAAACAGACCAACAGTCACTTCCAAAGGAAATGATTTTTGGATACTAACGTATTAGTGTCACTACAGCCAAATTAGTGCCATATGAATTGCACCATTTTCCCACCAAAATCTGATCTATTTCTTTTTCCGTATAAAACATGTTAAAATTTTTGATGTTTTGATATCAAAGTGCAATTTTCATGATGCAATTTTGTTGCAGTGACTAACAGATAAGTACCAATTTTTTTTTATTAAATATATAATATTCAAATCCAATTTGCATTTTTAACATGGGTTAGAGTGCTTAGTTATTCAATTTTTATTTAAAAATTGTATATGTTTTCAGTAACAGAATTATATATCCACAATTTAGACTGAAAAAATCTTCACCTCAAGAAAAACAATTTAGTTAGTCAAGAATAGGTGATAAATCACAAAATGTTGCAGTAATTGCAGAGAAAATATCACCAACTGCAGCCATTTCAAAATTTTTTGAAAATGTTTAAATAACTCATTTACTTATATAACAAAATAAGTCTGTTGTATTTATGAAATGTACACATATTTACATCGTTATGTCATATAGGTATTATACAAGATTACCTGCTACTAACTCCTATCAAAGAGATATTTTACTTCATTTGAACAACTCATTTAGTTATATTTCATGTGAATATTTCATGCATCAAATTTGCAATTATAATGATGAAAGATTAACCCTATGATACCCATTTTACTAAATTTATAATGTTAATTACATGAAAATTAAATTAAGACTTTTATTAAAAATATTTAAGGAAAAAAAAGATATGTATGCATATTAAAATATTTTAGCACTCAGATCATACCATTTTTTCTTGGCTGTTTAGGTGCAGTGAAGGTTAGTGCTTGGTTTACGTCTCCACTTACATTTTCCGTTTGAAACAAGCTCGATAACCGAGACCTACAGAACAAATTCATTGTATAAAATTAAGAGAAAATTATATCATAATATTGATTAAAATTTAAAACAACACTGAATTGTTTTATCCTTTAACTGAAAACAAACTCTTTAAACTTCCTTGAAAACATGAAGATAAAGCCTTGAAAGATTTAAAGTGCATAAAAATTTCTCCTCCTCCCCAATATATGATGCGTCTTCAATGGTATCAGATAGGGAAAGAGAGGATGAACTGTATTAAATTATTTATTTTATTTCTGGATTATTACTTTGCAATTATTAAGATGATTTAATCTTAAAAATGTATATTAAATAGTATTTATGTTGTATACAATTATTTCATGATAGATACAATTGCAATTTTGTATGAAATTCCAAAATTTATACAAAATTAAATAAATAAATACATATGTATATACTTAAATACAATACTTATAAGATATATGGCATATGCATCATCCTAATTTAAGAAATCCCTCTATGCACAAATTAAGGATTATACATAAATTTATTATATATATTTCAAAAAAAAAATTGGAAACCCAGAGGCTGAGTGGTTAGTGCATCGTGCTTCCACACCACAGGTCCGAGGTTCAAACCCTGGGCTGGGCAAGGTTGACTCAGCCTTTCATCTCTTCAGTAGATTGATAAATTGTACCAAGCTTGCTTGGGAACTCAACATCGGGGGTTTCGCGTCACACTGACCACCTGACCGGAACATCTGCTCATGCACCTCAGGGCACAAGGTCGAGTATACTGAGTTAGGCACAGTAGGCCTTGGCCCTCATGGGCCACTGAGTTAAGTTTATTTCAAAAATACTTTTAGAGCAAGACACATAGATTACATTACATCAATACAAAAATTATACACTTAATATTTATTACTATTTTTAAATTACTTTCCAAACTATGTATAGTGTAAAAATTCAAAAAAGAAAATTTCTTTCACAATGTTTTACACATTATCTTTTTAATAACATTATCTATTTTTTCCTCACAGTGCAACCATAAAATGAGCTTCTTGGTTAAAAGAAGAAAAGAGTACTAATACATCACATAAAAATGCAACAATAGTCAGCATTTTATTTTATCAATTACAATATTTAGTTAAGTTGAGAAATAGGATATTGTTTGACAGGTTTTTTTTCTTCAGATTTTGAGATGTGATATTAATTCTAATCAAGCAAACTATTTAATTGGGTAACCTTGTTACACTGAAATATAAAATCATTCAAAGTTGCTTATTCTTGATTGCTATTCATTATTTTAAATCAGCATATGTATTTTTAAAGAAAAGACATACCGTTTTCTGGAAAAGCACCACAGTCCTTGTCGAGCGAGTGAGTTATATTAATGTTGCATGATAAAGCAATACAAGGGCTATTGGTGAAGGACCTTATAATTTTGAGCCTTAGTCAAGTGATGAGGACGATACCTGAGCTGGCTCCAAATTACCACACCTTTGAGCTTGACATATTTAAGTCAGTCCTCTCAACATGGCGAGACCTCAGTGGCATCAGGATTTGAGTCTGTAACACTTCAGCCAATTTCATAACACAGCCACTAACTAGGCTATCACTGCCACATAATTCTTGTTGAAAAATTTACAAATTCAATTTCTAATTTATTGTTTTAGCTAAGTAGCTTAATTCAAATTCCTATTTTTAATTTTACTGCTGAGTTCCTTCTAATGAGCATTGTGAAAAGTGTGACTTAGAAGTATAATTTAGAATAGTACCAAATGCTCAGTATGTCAAGAAAAGCATGTGTTTAATCGAAAAGGTTCAATACACAAATATTGCAACAGAGGAATGAATGAAAGAACATAAAAAAGTAAAGTTCATAATGAAAAATAGAAGAAAGCACAAATTAAGTAATATCCAGATTTTAATGAAAAAAATACATGGGTTAGATAGGTCAATCATGATTTCATTTTTCTGAGATTGGTGTCGCTGAATAAAGCATAAAAAATGACACTCCCTTGAGTTAAAAAAAAATGAATTGCTATATGAAAGGCATAGATCTACAAATCAATTATTTCTAACTTTTGGAGGTCTTATGACTAAGGATGTGCCAAACCAGCAGCATAACAAGTGGCTTTGTTCTATCTAGATGCTCTTTAAAAAGTTTATCTCTATTTGAAAACAACAAAATTAAAAAAATCGTTAATCTATTTTTCAGGTATGGTATAATTCTTATTTCATGAACTTACATGTTTTTCTTTTTTATTCACTAGAATCTCCTATATGTTTTATACATATATAACTGTTGAAATTTGCATTTTACATTTTTAGAATAAATTTTATTTAGACATATTGTAAACTTTGAATGACTATATGAATAATTTGGTGACCTATTTCATAATTATTCATGACTAAAAAATTGCCAAATTCACCAAGGGACACTTTATACTTCTTTTTAATAATATTTATAATTGATTACAAACATTAATTATAAATAAATAAACTAACCTGGCAGTAGGATTCAGAGAGAAATCTCCTTCATCATCATCCATATTCAGAAAGAATTTTTATATTATGCTATGGAAAGGCTATGGGATATCTGCAAAGAAAAAAAATTATGTTAACAAAACCTATCTTTATACACATAAAACATTGCACTGAGCATTTTTTTGCAAAAGCAAATTCTATTTTTATTCTATGGTAAACTCAATGAAAAGAGAAAAAATTTCTATATATTTAAGCTATTAATAAAAGAAAAATAATTTCTTTAAAAAAAATGATTCAATGCAAAAATAGTACAATGAACTTTTACAGTCATTTGTAGTAATAAACAATTTTTTATACATATAATTGTCGTATAGTTAGTTCCAAGTTTCATAAACAGCAAAAAGTAGGAAGTATGTCTTATTCATAGTTTATAATTTATGACACATGGGCAAAATCCTAGCAACCAAGAAGGTTGGCAAGATTCCAGGCAAACTTCTACAATTTAAAATACATTATTGGCAGATTATCAAATCATTTGCAATATTTTTCTGGTTTAGAGAGGATAATCAAAAGGATTTTACACATGTATTTAATTTATCATATATTTATTATTATTTATTATATGATAATGAACTAAGTACAAAAATCAGATTTTGATTAGAAACAAGATGAAATTTGTTAAAAATATCTTTTGACTTTTACAAAGTGAATATGCAAGTATATAAATTCATCAATTATTATGAATTTTAAAAAAATAAATATACATTAAAATATCCACTTTTAAAAAGTAGGTTCATTCAGCCCACCCTGAAAAGTCACATAATAACAAACTTGTTATTTTTAGTATCAGCAATCTTATCTTTATCAGATTGCACACACAATTCGAAATATTCTTCAGCTGTTGATACCAGTTTTCTTGAACATGTGATTTTCTTGGAATTTTTCTGCTGTAACTAACAATATTTTTACATAAAATACTAGTATTTGAAAGGAATATTAGCCAATATTTTTTTAAGAACATACATTTCTTGTGGGGAAACTTTAGATTAATACATACTTATAAATCCAAATACTTACATTCTCTTTGTTACCAAAGTTATTATGGGTTATATAAATATTGTTTCCTGTGTGATGTTTGAAAAATTAATGGTAGCGTGAGAGTTGAGATTTTAAATAATTTATTTATTTACGTCACAGCTATTATTTACAGTATATACATTTACATTGAAGTTATTCATAATATTGATCATTTCATTAGTTCAGAATATGTTATTTGTGAGAGAGGAGGCAACACAAACGTTCTCTTTTGGTGTTTTCAATGGAGAGCGGTTTCTTATGACACTCTGGCTCATAGGTGGAAAAGGGTTTTTCTAACGGTCAAAAGTTGCTGGGCCAATGTCAGATGACAGGATCCCGCAATATTTAGGGGTATACGTGTGCACAGGAATGCTGTAATATTATCCACAAAAAGAAACTGATTTTTCAGCTGCATGATGCAAAAATGTCAAAACTATCTCTTGTCCTCAAATTCTTGTGTAAAATTAAAGAGATAGTCATAAAATATACTATACAAATTAAATTTAAATAATTTTATTGATTTTCAATATATTTAGCTCAATAACCTTGGTACATCGAAAAACAAGTCTCAAACAAAATCATTTCAAAATTGAAAAAATAAATAAATAAAACATGCAAATAAAATTTGGCATCTGGAAAACATATTGCTAATGTATTTACACACATCTTAGATATCATTACATATATTTTATATATCATTTAAACACTACCATTCAATTCTAATTATTCTTATAAGTAACCTATAATATGAATCTTTCCTAAAAGAAAGAAACAGCAACATTTTTCTTTTGGAACAAAATTTATATCACTATTAATAGCATTCTTCACTCTTTCCTGAGAAAAAAGTCCTCTTAAATTGAGAATAAGATAAGAGTACGAATTTTATATTCTCATTCAGGGAAATTCTGCTGCTCCCTGAAATCAGTCACTAACAAATTCCTGCCTAATAAAAAATAATGTAACACTTTAAATGGGAAATATCAATATCTTTCTGGACAGACACTAATGGTTTTATTAAAAACTCTTAATAATTTTGGAAGATCGCCAAGTGATGAAGATGAAACTTAAAATACCACTAAATTTTTCAAACTTTCAAAAGTTCCAAGTGAATAGTTAAGGTCCAGTTGGATATAAAATGCATCAAATATAATAATTACTTTAATGAAATCAAATTTTGAGTTAATAACATTTTCAATACTAAGTTATAACCACGTCATAAAAGTTCTAAATCTATTGTTCAATTAAATGACTAATTTGAATTTAACATTGCAATATATTTTCATAAGGGTTATATGAGATTTCTAACCATGTTTTATGAAGCATTGCAGAATCAACATTAGAATGGCCACTGTAATTTGACTTTTAAATTCATCAGAATTATGAGTTGAAGATTGGTAAATAATATTTTTCATATACTCCAACAAAAAGAAGTGCAAAAAGGTTTCATCTACATAGCCACAGTGTTGGACCTCCTCTTCCCATCCCATTGCCTTGACAACTTTTCATCGATAATTTTTCTCATTCCCAAACCTAGTGATTCACACTATAACGGGGGATTTAAATTTGATAAACCATGCCATAACTTGTGGACATCGTGTCAATTTGATTGGATTTTATTATACAGAAACTTTAATCTTTTTTATATAGAATACAAAAAACTGAGAATGAAAATCTTTTATTTTTAATTCTTCTTGAAAGTGTAGCTATACTTTTCGGACACCCTATATATTCTTTTCTACAAGAATGACTGTATATTAATTTCCCATTGTGAAGCTACAAGTGAGCTATTGGCATAATTTCCAACCATGGTCAAGTGACAAGAAGACACATGAACTGGAGCCTAATATCCAAACTTCCCCATCACATCAATGAGTGTGAGGACTTCTGAGCCTTAACTGATTTAACTTGTATCAGACACTGATCTGATATGGAGGTTAGCAATGTTGACTGCTGTGCCGTAGGGCCTAGGTTCAAATCCTGGTGAAAGCATGGATGTTTGTAAATGCATAGTGCCTTTGCAGCATGGGGGTACTCTATATAGTTGTTGAGCCACAAATCCTCTCGTGAGGTTGGTGGGAGGTCCCTCTGACCCCCCAGGTGTACACACTAAAAATTGGGGTAGAACCTAACTAAATCATGTTGTCCCCTGAATGGTGCTACGACTAAAACAGGTATATACCTAGCCCCTTCCCATGATGAATTTCATGAGCAAGGATCTGACACAGTCGAGATCAAGTGGCATAAGAAACAAAAACAATATGTATCAACACCTTTACAGAGAGGGCCTTTTGTGACACCAAAACTCAAACCCATGATTTAACAGAAACAATACTGGTGATAAGTTCTTGACTCAACTAACAAGGTGGTCTTTTTTGTTGAAAATAATTCATCAATTAATAGGGCTAACATCTCTAAACATTATTACTATGCATATATTAACTATACTATCTATATTAGAAATAATAAGATACAAATATATAATGATAAATGCTTGGTACATAATTTGAATTTTTGTTATTTGTGATTAACACTAAGCAATAAAAAAGAAAAAAAAAAAGATACAAATACAGAAAATTTAACTAATAATTGAACATTACAATTATTAGTTAATTGATATGAGCAATTAATATGCAACAAATCATAGTCAAAGCCCACACTAAAACCCAATAATTACACAAGAAAAAAAATCAAAACATTGTCTTTTTCAAAATTAATTAGATCTTGCACTTCTTCAGCTCATAATAACATATTATAAACAACATCAGATTTTAAATTTTACTTTATTATCATGAATATTACATTTGTAGAATGAAATATTCAAACCAATAACATTCCTTGTATTAACTAATATATAACACTCTTTGAAACTTATTATACTTAGGATAATTACATAGAAAAAAATTTATATAAGTACAGAAAGAAAAACATAATATTTTTCATTAAAACTAATTGTTATTCAATGATATTAGTAAAAACCTTTCCCTTATTATGTTATTTAATAAAATCAACTTGTGTAAAATTCAATCTACATTTTGTATCAATTTTTTTTATATAATGTTCATAAAAATAGTTCCCCCCTTGAATTTTATGTTTTATATTTTTTTATCTATTTGTTAACATATATGCAATATTATGAAAAAGTGGAATCCACCCGAGATACATGGGACTTTCATTGAATTGTTAAGAAAGTCTCCCATACAAAATATTCATAAATTCTAAATTAAAACAATACCTCTAAAATAAATCAAATCAAGATAAAAAAAAATAATGTATCCTAACATGAAAAACTGAGTTTTCACAATATATCTTAACTACACACATAGTTTGATGGTAGAAGAGTAAAAAAAAAAATATTGAAATAAAAGAGCAATTTAAGCAAAAGGAAAAAATAAACATAACTGACTAAATTATATTTCTAAATACGCAACTTTTCAAAAACAAAACAGTTTCATAATTAGAGCTAAATAGCTAATTTTGAAATAAAAGATAAGAAATTCATTAAGCATAAAACAAGAACTATTTATAATTTAAATTTTTTAAAAAAATTAAAGTAGGCATGTAACTTCAATGATGTAAAATCAAACATATTATACGAATGAACTAAAATACACTAAATTTTAAAGATAATTTATCTTTTGTAGAAAAATTCAATTTTTTTTTACGATCGGGCACGGGTTAAAATGTTTTTTGATTTAAATATCTTTCCAACAATTTCAGTTTTTTTAACCCCCCGATATCAAGGTGGAGAAAAGAGTTTGAATTTTTATAACTTTACTAAGATTTTAAATAAAGCGATTATTTTGGACGCATTATAAAAGTGAAACTAACCGTTTTGGATAAAAAAGGGTTGATTTACCTTTCATATTTTTTTTTTTCGCTCGGTGACATATGTGTTGTTCCACTGGAAAACCTGCAACTGATAAATAATCGTTTCTTTCAAAATAGAAACTCTTAAAAAAAAAAAAATTTTGGGTTTCCTTTCGCTAGTAAAAAGATTGCTAACTCAGAATCTAATTTCATCTATAAACTATCGCGATAATTGATCATTAAGTTACCAAAAGGGTTGGAATGTTTTTAAACTCCTAGATTCTAGATTTTATAAATACATCCCGTCAAATGATTTGAAATTTAGCAGATCCAGAGTGCCATAATCGATTCATTCCGTCAGTCGTTTGGGAGATTGAGTGCTAACTCAAATATGTCTCCCCCGTCAAACTAAAAACTACAGGCCCTTCACCCTGGCGTAGCTACTTCTAAGGGCCCTGTATCAAATTCCTTCGGGGGCCTTTTTTTAGATATGAGAACCCTGTTAGTTGGACTGTAGTTACACATGTTGGAGCCCCTGTTGCTTTGGGCCCCCGTATTATTGATACGGCAGATGCGGCGTTAGCTACGCCCCGTTCTTCACCTAAAAATAGCCAACACGTAGCTTCTAAGCCTGACGTTAGTAAAAAAATCGAACAATACAGCCAGCCCAACCCAACTGTTTCGGTCCTTAACATAATTTGTAATGAGTTGTGGTTTGAAAGGGGTGCATTGGATGTTTTTACTATAAAACCAGGTTATAAATCAACTATCTTGTTTTTATGAACTCAGAGAAAGTTTGTTCAAGCACTTCAAACGCTTACAAGTTAACGTGTGCGCAAATTTAATCCCCATATAACTTTTTTAAAAATCTCTTTATAAGCGGAAATGAGATGGAAGGGGAGAGAGAGGGCTATTTTCATCCCTAGAATTTACTAATTATACTTGGAAAAAAAAATATACCACTATTTAAAAATTTTAATAAAAAAAAGGCTATATTTTATATATAAAATATAATCGGGAAAACCCCCTAAATAAAAAATCTTAACATTATGTAACAAGAAAAATATTTTTAATAAATTTTTAAATTTAAAAAAATACGTAATGGCTCATTCAGACCAAGGTACTAGGGTTTGGGAAATGACATGTGGCCAAACGGCCTTTTTTGAAAACGCAAAAACTGGGTTTCGAACGGGGAAAAACAGCATTGGAATGGAAAATTCTATTTTGATTTAACTAAATATATCAATTAATTAACCCAATGGCATCAAAATTTAGTTGTTTTACAACAAAAAATAACCAAAAAAAAAACCCAGATTTTTTTTTTTCACTATAAATATATCTAAGATTAATATCCCAAAAAAAAATTGAGATAATTCATAAATTTGTTTGCTGCTGATAGTCACGTTTTTCTTCAGAGAAAGTGCTTTAATAAATAACCATTCATTCCAACCATCCCCCCCTCCCCATATTCTTTTAATCATAAATTCCCTTGAAAACACAACTTAAATTTCAAAATTTTTAAATTTTATACTTGTGCGTAAAAAAAATCAAATATTACCAAGAAAAATTCCTTGTATCTAAATTTTTATTTAAAAAAGATTTAAAAAGAAAAAGAGGGCCTTTTCTTGAAATTGTGTTTTACTCAAGGGTAATAAAAAAATAAAAAAATTCAAAAGCTTTTTTTGACATTTTAGTTTAATTATATGTTTTGCATTATTAAAAATTTTTGTTACTTTAACGATTTAGTTAGGATAAAAAATATCGTGACATTTTTCGTAAAATTTAATTATCCCTTATATTTGTAAGTTTGCTCCCGTAAAACTCCCTTTTAATAGAGGTAAAAAAAAATTATGATACATTTGACACAATTTGGGGGAAAAGAGCTATAATTTGCATAATTTCTTTGGGATCAGTAAGGAAAATTTACTATATTTCGAAGCTAATATCAAAAAAACTTTTTTTTTCCCAAAGAAGTTTTGAAAATTGCTTAAAAAAATGCTTTTTTTAATTTTTTTTTTTTTTATTTACTGAAATAGTCAATGTATTTATTTAAATTTGGCTTAAGTTTGAAAGAAGTACTACAAGTATATGTAATAACGTATTGCAGATGTATTGAGAAATAATTGCTATCATTACCAGGAACGTCTTGAGACTTTCTGAGGCCCTGAGCACTGAGAAATCTTTTTGAGTCCCTAGTAAAGGTAAAAGTAGGCCCTACCTGTGATCTTTAAAAGAAAATAAGTATATAGCATGCATTGTTAAATACTCGTACAAACGGTCATTTGAAACAAATAAATGTGCATGACTCACAATCTCAAAACCTAGGCACAAACCGGCTCTACCAATGGCAGAATTTTGACTAATTGAATTGAATGATAGTTTACGGTATTAGGCCTAGATATGGACAACGGTCATCACTTAATAATACAACCTTGCCGCTTTTGCCGATTGTAGTTTGAAATTCCCTGTTTTTCGAAGAATATATTCGGGAATAATATTTGACCCATGATTTGATTAAGACTGAGCCGAGAGCGTAATGCTTCCACCGAGGGTGAGGCCCCGGGCCCACCTCTTAAGACGTCCTTGATCATTTCGAACATTATATCGATATTTTCTTTTGAATAAGCCTTTCACTACCGTTAATTATACAGTTGTACAATGACGGACGATGGTAAAGTTCACTGAAATTATCTGATATCCATACACCATCATGAAAGAAAGTTCGTTAAATTAATGTCCAATCTAATTTAACGAGTTGAAATCTCCTTTACCAGGGGCGGCTCTAGGGCCGGGCAAACCGGACCTGCCCGGGGCGACATTTAGATCAAATTTGAGAAACCTTTTTTTTTTCGTTACAAGATTTTTTATATATTTTCTGAAATATTATTGGGTGGGAATTTGGTGTTTCGTTTTACGTATCTTATTTCCTCATTTTGTATGTATGTTTAATGCCAGTTTTCTTTTCTGTTGCGATTTGAAGGGTTCTATAAATCATGAAATTTGATATGTTTACACATCTTTCACTAGTACCTTTCTCCCCATCCCAGAATGGGGCCCCAATGGACATTCCTTTCACCCATAGAACGTCCGGTGTCAGCTATCTAAAAAGGGACAGGCGTAATTAGAGTTTTTAGTAGATAGAGAGCCACATGAGATGTTTTATTTTGGTCTCAAGTGTAGTTACTATAAGTTAAAATAAAAGCTTGTGATCCCCATCATCAGTAGACTCTTTTTCGGAGTTCGGATGTTCTTAATTTCGATTTATTTTGTATTATTTGACTAAAATTAATATACATAATTGTTATGCCTGCCTTTTTGTTCACAAGAATTATTCAAGTTTTATAGGTGTGGATCTAAGTGAACAATTAATCTTTTTTTTAATTATAATTTATTACTTTGGAGAGAGGGGAGGCATTTTCCATTTTTGTCCGGGGTGGCAAAACTGCTAGAGCCGGCCCTGCCTTTAAAGATAGACCTTTGTAAAATCAAGACGAGAGATTCCGAGCTTCCCATTATCAGCCCCATCGAATCCACATGGAGATCATTGTCTTTTATTTAATACTTTTTGTAAAAAAAATAATTTTTATTTTTGTATCTTAGTATTAGACCACACAATAGTACCAGTATGTAAAATGTACTGAAGAGCCATTAAATTATGACCATTTACATAACATTAAAAAGGACCATCTTCTACTCTAAGAATTGCCAGCACGTGATGTGCTTATTCGAGAGACTGAAGGATTGTTATTATGACTGTTTCTTAAGATGTTAGCATGACTGAATGTTGGATTAATATGTTTATATAGGTTTGGGAATGTTTTAATGTTTTTCAGACTTTTATTTAATAGTACTCGGGTCTCACTGCGCAAATGATCACGGATTAATTTTACACTGGTGTGCAAAACTTAAGCAACAATGTAAAAATTTAGCAGATAGCCATGAAATTGCAGAAAAGGAGGTCTGGAGATCAGTAGAGGGAACACGTAAGTCAGTAGAAACGTCATGCGTATGCAAATATCAGGAACAAAACGTCAGAAGCGATGTGAGCGTACGCAAAACGCGTGATGTCGGCGCGCGCTGCTCAACAGTAGAATGAAATGAAGGACGGAGACGCAATTCACCATATTCTCTGCAAGTGCCAGTGAGTCAGTTCGTGAAATATGGCTAGAAGAAATCACCTGGATGACTTCACACGTGGAAGAATGATCGGAAAGCTGGAGGAGGGGCGTACTGTCACCAGTGTAGCTGCAGAGTTCGGAATCAACAAAAGTGTCGTTTGCGCGCTTGGAAAGCATTCCAAACCACAGGTACAGCTGTTAGAAAGGTTGGTGTGACCGCCCGAGGACGACAACAGCAGGGGATGACCGATATATCATCCTGCAGGCGAAAAGAGGTCGATAGCAGTCAGCAAGCGCCATTGCTCAGAAACTCTGTACAGCAGTCGACAAGTGTAGCGGTTTACTGTGGCCAGACGCCTTCACAAAGGGGGCCTGTTCACCTGCCGTCCTGAACACTACCTCCCGTTGAAAGATGGCCACCGTTTACAGTGGGACAGAGAGCACAAAAACTGGACAACTGATCAATGGAGTCGTGTTCTCTTTACGGATGAGAGTCGGTTCAGTACCAGAAGCGATTCTCAACGCGTTTTGATTTGGAGAGAGATCGGGACCCAGTTTTATCCCAGTAACATCAAGGAAAGACATCGTTACGGTTGGCCTGGTGGTTGGCATTATGCTGAACGGCGGAACTGAGCTTCACATTTTCGACAGAGGGTCTGTAACCGGGGATCGCTATTGTGAGGAGGTACTTCTTCCCCATCTGCATCTTTTCCGAGGTGCCATTGGCCCAGACTTCATCTTTATGGATGACAATGCACTGCCACATCGCACTCTTGCTGTTGAGGAGCTGCTGGAAAGTGAAGATATCACTCGAATGGATTGACCAGCGTGCTCCCCAGATTTAAATCCCATCGAACATGTGTGGGATGCTTTGGGGAGACGTATTGCCACACGCTCACATCATCCGGAGTACAACCAACAACTCAAACAGATGTTGATTGAGGAATGGGCACTCCTACCTCAAGAAATGTTGCACCAGCTGGTTCTGAGTATGCGGAGACGGTGCAAAGCAACCATTGTAGTAAGGAGGGCATATACCATATTAAGGAACATCTGCTTGTTGTTCTTCCTGTTGGATAGACAATCATGAGTCACGATACTATGCGTTCAATAAAGCTTGTTTTGTTTGATTCCATACCGTATGCGTTGTATTCCTTTTTCAGCACCGATGCTTTCGTCATCCTTTACGTACATAATACTCTCCCTCATTTCAGAATTTCATGTCTCTCAGATGATTTTTCGTGAAGTTATGGAATAAACCCACCTGTTGTTAAGTTTTGAACACCAGTGTTTAAATTCGTATCACTAATATCAGCTATCATCTAAATCAGTGTTCTAAAATTGGGGCGCACCCCTAGGGGGTGGGGAAAACCCCTAAACAAAAAGAAAAAAAAACAAAGGTTATTTAAAAAAAGTATAAATTTTTGAAAGTAAAACAAACAAAATACATTCTGTCATAAAAAAAAAAAATATTTACACTGATATAATACACTTATAAATGTATCAGTATTGTACAATGAACTTTATAATTACCTTAACAATACTAAGTTAAGAATAAGTTAATAATTACCAGTAAATGCACTGGATGGTCATATATAAAATTATTGAAAAAATTTAATTTTCTTAATTTTTGGACGTTTATAAAATAACCCTTGGGTTCAAATTTAAAAGTTAGGATTTTTCCTTTGCCACCGTTTTAGAATGCATGAAGGGGTGTTTTGGGGACGGAGAAAAGGAAAATATATAAGAAATTCCTTTGTGTGAAATAAGTAAATCCTTCTAAAACAATATTAAGGTCATTTTATTGCAAACCAAAATCTTCGGAATATTTTTATGGATGTGGGAACATAGGGAAAAGACGTATATAAAAGTCAGGGGAAATTTCCCACTGGTGAGCGAGATTTTTTATACACGCCGGTGATGAAGATGTTAAAGTCGTATTGTAGCTTTAGCGTCAAAGTATCATATTATCGAATTTAACACATCGTTATTATATGGAGAGGGGCGCGATGAAAATTGTGATTGAATATTGGGTCGCAAGTATTGAAAGTTTGAGAAGCACTGATCTAAATGATTGTTTATCTTCCATCCCAATCCTACTGACAGTTTGTATGTGCTTGATCAAAGGGTTCATTGAATAACATCTGAAAAAAAAAAAAAATACTCAAATTCGCTAAAATAATATAAAATTTATATTTAAAACTTAATACAAAGCACACACAATATGTAAAATATTTCTTACAATTGAAATATTCAGAGATACAGAACAGTTTCAACTTTTGAGAGTGATGCAAGATTTTTGAAGAGCAATGTACAGTGAAAAAAAAACAACTTATTCCGCTAAAAGAATTTGATGAAACATAATGTATCAGTTATTTGACATTTTGAAAAAGGAATTCAATTTTAGAAAAATTTTAACTGCAACCTTTTTAATGAGAAATTTTTCTCTATGAATAATATAATAATCTGAAAAGAATCTTTATAAAAAAAATTCGGATTTTTTTTAAAAAAATTTTGAAAACAAAAAATTTAATTTTTTCATTCTGTTTCGTGTCAATAAAAAACAAAAAAAATACAAAAAACATGGAGTTTCTCAAATGAATACAGAATATGAGCCATTTTGTCCGGTAATGTATTTTAGAACACTATTCTAATTTAAACTGTAAAAACTTTTAAGAAAAAAAAAGAGAGAGAGAGACTAGCATAGATATAAAAAATAAAGAAGCGCAAATATTAGTTAGAATAAGTAACTCATTAATAATAAGTATTACTACTTCGTTTTCATTCATAAATAGTCAAATAATTATTCAAATATTAAGCCTACAGAAATATTGATTTCATAAATAAAAATAAATAATCAAGTTACTATATATTTGCTGAGAGAGAAAATACATGCCTTTTTTTATAATGATTCTCTATTTCATGAAGTCGAATGGAATTACATTTTCGCAATTTTAATTCTTATTTATGAATCCATCTAGAGAAAATCAGTTTATTAATGAATTTCTACGAGATAAATAAATGTAACTTTTCACACATTTTCTCTTTATCATTCCTCTTCGAGAGGAGTAATGCACTAGGAACACAAATCCTCTTTGTCATGTCGAAAATTAGAACCCGCGACCTATAGATTTGTAAGCACGTAACATACCACTAGACAAAAGTGATCACTCCTGTCCGGAGGCTGTTACTGGCTTATTTAGAGAGATACCGCCACAGTACTCTCCCACCAATGAGTCGGTGGATAGGCGAACGAACGAGATATGTGTTGTTATGGCGAGTGTGTGAGTTGTTATTGTTGCGTCAAGTGAGTCTGATGACTTTGTTTTTCTTCATCAGGTGAGTCTGACGACTTT
The DNA here is from genome assembly GCA_019973955.1 of Trichonephila inaurata madagascariensis. Classification (NCBI taxonomy): domain Eukaryota; kingdom Metazoa; phylum Arthropoda; class Arachnida; order Araneae; family Nephilidae; genus Trichonephila; species Trichonephila inaurata. The sequence goes on from BMAV01025936.1 coordinate 57,888, forward strand.
GGTTGCTGTGTCAAGCGAGTCTGACGACTTTTGCTTGATGCGTCAAGTGGGTCTGACGACTTTAGGTTGCTCTTTTTGTGGGTAGATGGTGCCACGACACATCAGAAGCTTTTGTGTTTTCCTTTCAGCCAAAGTCACCAATGTCGGAGATAAGAACCCGCCACCTATGGATTCGTAAGCACGATAACATACCACTAGACAAAAGTGGTCTCTCCTGTCCGGAGGCTGTTACTAGCTTATTTAGATACCACCACAGTCATAATTATAGAAAATTGCGAGCATTTTCTTTATTATTTTTTTAAAAAAAACAAGGCGAAAATAAGTAGTCTCTAAAACAGGGGTACTCGACCTTTTTTTCTGCTGGGCCGCATACATATCGTCGGCCTAATTATCAGACTGCGTACCTTTCACAAAACAATAATAATAACAAAGCACTTAAGAATGATGTCCTCAGTTAAATCAAAGAAATGCAAATAATTTCCAGCACACTTGTAAAAGGAGCAAAAAAAGAGCCAAGACATGATTTAACGACTGTCAGCGTCCTTTGTCGGCTGGTCCAACCTTGGAAGTTGGTTTAGAGTCTTTGTTGCTATAACCTTAAACAGGTGAAGGGGCAGTTCTCTGAGAACTCTATTCCTTTTTCCCCAGAGACACCGTGACCTCGCATCTCCATCACAAAAGGAACGAATTCGAAAGTGTGCAAGAGACACGCTCTCTCGGTGGAATGGTTAAGTGGGCAAAATGGCGAGACGACATTTTCATTCTTTTGTTGAGAGAAAAAAAGAACAGGAGGAAGAGACAGTAACGCGTGTAATTCAAGCCTAAATAAAAGAAAGGGTGTTTAAATGCGTGCTTAAAGAGCTTTTTGGAATTATTTGGTTTGTTTGTTTGCTGAGGTTTTGTTTCCCCTGAGAATATTTGTGGGTTTTTTGTTTTGTTCTCTTGGAATAGTCTTCAAGGCGTGTTTTGTCAATGAATTTGCTTAAGGTATTTCATTACCAAATGTAAATTAAGAATTGAAGATTGAGGGGAGGGAAGATGGAAACATAAATATAAAATTCTTCTTGCTTGAGACAATGGAATTGAATATAAAAATGAATACTTTTTTGGGATTAAAAAACAAAATTTTTATACCTTTTTCTCTTTAAAATAAAGCATAAAGTTTTTGAAGCATTGATGAATAATATATATACATCAAGGTATCGATTATAACTAATAATGCTAAAAAAAAAAATACTAATAAATCAAATTATGGTAAAATACAGGATGGTTTTATTATATTAGCCCAATCAAAATTTCATTATTTGTTAATTACTCACAGTTTTATGATATTTAGGTTTGATTTGATTTTAATTAATGAACGGGTTCTATTCAAAATTCTAGCTAAGCCTCTAGGGCAGCGTTTCTCAAACTGTGGGGCGCACCCTCTAATGGGGGCGTGATAACCCTACGAGGGGGGAGGGCACGAGCATATAGAAAAGTCGAAAATAATTTACATATTTATTGAAAGGAAGAAAAACAAAAAATACATTCTGACATAATAATATATATATATATTTACACTTATATAATAACTTATAAGTGTATCAGCTTTTCACAATGTGTTTGATAACAAATCTCTCAATATACTAAGTTAACAACAAATTTTATAATTACTAGTGACACCCATGGGCTTCTCATATACAAAATTTAATACTTATCTTGATAATTTGTACTGTTTATGATTAAAATCGTACTGTATCTTTAACGTCAAAGTACATTATTATTGCATTAAATATATTGTTATTGTATGAAGGAGGGCGCGATGAAAATTATGACTGAAAATTGGGTCACCAGCATTGTAAGTTTGAGAATTACTGTTCTAAAGAATGTTCTTTACGAATGACTACTGAATGATTTACTACTGTTATAAAACCACTTTCTGTAAAGGAACCGCGATTTATGTCAATGAGGTTTGCTATTTAAAGTCAAGTAAAGAGGGAAGTTAGAAAAAAGAAGGTGATTATTGTCATAAGGTGACAATGAAGTTAAAGAAACTAATAGTTGAAGTTTCCAGTATTCAAGTGGTGAGGATCCAATGAGCCATTCTAAGAAGCTTATTATTGTTAAAGATCTACTATTTACGATAAGTATTGAATTTATTATCATACAGATATTTAAATTAATATTTGACCTGACGGCACCCTTACTTTAGGTCGAATTTAGATAGTGATTTCAAAGTCTTAATAAAAGTTTTTATCTTAAGAAATTGTTACATCCTTTGGTAAACCCTCACACCTCCAGGGACGAGGGTTTGCGACACTGAAGAAACACGAAAGCTATTGGTGACGGACTTGGCTATTGTGGCTACAGGTTAGGTATCGAAGGCTATTGTGAACAACGGTCAAACGATGAGGACACCTCAGCTAAGACTAAAAGGTTTAAGGTAACCTAAGTTTAAGTTTTACAAATGAAGTTGGAAGCCTGTGTAGGTCGTAGAGAAATAAAGTTAAGAGAGATGAATAATAAAAAAATAAGAGAATAATATTTTAGCCAATTGATGGGGTCATTCGCCACAAGGGAATGACAGCAGAATTAAAATTAAGGGACTGACTGATTTTCTGCGAGCATCTCTCTTTTATATATCTCACGGATAATTCGAGAAAGACCCGCTTGCGTCATAGGTGGATTTCTCTACTAATTTCTAGAAGAATCTAGAGGGTCCCGAACTTGCCAAAAATGGTCACCAACAGGACCACCAAGTCGCCAAAATGGTCCCCAAAGTCACCAAATTTGTCACCCAAAATGACACTAACTTGGCTGTATCGCTAAGATTTCGCTAAATTCCCATTGAATCACTATAATACCGTAACGGGACGGCGTTGCTTGTGGATATTACAATTTTAAAGTAATTTAAATCTTATTTAGAGTAAGGTATAAATAAAGGCATTATACATCCAAATACGAATTATTTACACTATTTTACACAAAATTCGTAACAATATTACAGCTGTAAATTTATTTTTAAAATTTTCTTTCAGATTTTTCCGTAATTCTTCATAATTCTGAAAGTGCTTGTCAAATAAGGTCCAGTACAAATTTATCAACTTCCAGCCACTCAAATTTGTAGAGTAGTGCTGAGTGCCACTGAGAATTGTACCGCGTGCCTCATGTGGAAAGTGTGCCATAGGTTGCCGACTCCTGGGCTAGACCATGTAACACTAGAAACGGAAGGCTTAGACTTCGATAGATAGAGGCAGTGGAGGAGGATTGTTTGGTCCTTAAAGCTATGAATAGGAGGAGTTTGGCTGCGGATGGGAAACGTCTGATTAAGAAGGCCTTGGCCCCTTCTGGGCTTTTCTGCCATATATGATGACTAAAAAATTGCTATCCTCCTCTTTTTTTTACAAATATATCAAGGAAATAAAGACAAAGTTACAAAAAAAAGTATAGGAGCAAACAATAACACTTCAATATTTTACAAACATGAACTTTTATAGTTTGTTTCATTCAATATCCTCGATTTTCTAGCTATAGTTAAAAATTATCCCAACTATGCTTTCTTAACTACAAAAAATTAACTATAATTCTTTTCGAATTTTATAAGTTTTAAAATTAATTAATTTATGAATTAAATTTTGAAATTTATTGATTTAAATTTTAATTAAATTTTAATTCTTTGAAATTTATCTTACAACGTGATGCAAACTTTTCAATTTTCCTTTTCTCATAAGATAATTAGAATGTACAGCAAATTAAACTCATACCTATAATATTAAAGATGACTGAATTTCTCGATTGTGGCTATGAGGAGGGAAAAAGATGTATTCCCTCACTAAGTTTGGTTAATGTTGTCCGTCTGAAATATCTTTCGATTCACTTGATAAAGTAACAGAAATATTTTACGGTATGATAATCAAAAAGTAAAAAAATAATCTATCCGATACCTTTTATTTTAATCAATGATAAATAAATAGTATTCGTTGGTATGTAAATAAGAAAGAATAAACGTTTTTCTTTAACTCGACAGTTTTTTTAATTTTTACTATTTGTTCAATTTCCAAAATATCTTGATCAAATTTTCTTCTTTTTAAAAAAT
>BMAV01025940.1:0-190001 GCA_019973955.1 Trichonephila inaurata madagascariensis
ATACTTTTTTGTTATATTTATATAGTGTAATTTTATGCATGTTCTAAAAAGAAATATAAATTATGCAATGTCACATATATATAGTTAAATAATCTTATTACAAACAATTTCGTTTTAAGTTAAGTGCATTTAAGGTTTCGTTTCACGTATTACAATAAATAAGTGTTAAATAAGTTTTTTTATTATTAAAAACTCCGTAAGACATTGCTAAATTAATTGTTTCTTTAAGATGTGTATTTATATTTCAAAAGTGTTCATGTATTAGACTCAAAACGAATGCCTTAAATCTAATATAGATATTAATACTGCAAAACGAATGTTTTTCGATTAAAATGTATGTATTGAAAAGTTTCCCCACACAAATGTGATTACCTCTCAAACATTCATGTAGATATATACATGCACTCGCTGTGTTCAGAGTGCTGCTATAAATCGTCACTGCAGAACAGGGGTCGGCAAACTAGTAGCTGTAATGTGTCACAGCAATCTACCAATATCATTCAGAATGCCGCACAGTAGGAAATACTTGAAACAATTCGACTCCCTAGCAATTCATACAGAGTTAGAGAATAGAGGTCAAGAACGCAGATTTAGAATTTTATTGTACATCAATTATGCACCATTTAAAGAATTTTGAAGAATTCACTTTATTTTCAGAGTTCCTATAAATTGAAATAATTACTATGTTGATTTCTGTTGAAATTTTCCTACTCTCTGATCCATCAAAATATAAATAAATGTGCTGCTAAATTGTACTTAAAAAATCCTAGTTCAGGCTCTGAATACAGAAGGTTTAGCTATATATACATGCATATTATTATTATTACCGAATAATTTTTATATAAAAAGCAAATGTTTTTAAAGTATGTCATTCTTTCTTCATTTTGTAACCTGAAATTGCCTTTAAATAACTTTTTTCTTGTAATAACAACCATAAAGCAAATTTATACGTGTATTCTAATTCAAAAATAGCATTAAATATCAATTAAAATTATGCATTTAGAAGCGTTTTCAAAATCACGGTTTCGAACGTAATAAGAAACTTTAAATCCCTCCAGCAATGACTCTCAATATAGTAATTCCGTAAATTTTTATGTTCATAAATCTGAAGATGTTATTTCAATAAGTTCCATTTCAAAATTTTCAACTTCAAATTACTGAAAAATAAATTTGCAAAGTTGTGTAGAGTGCCACTGAGAATTGTACCAAGTGCCGAATCTGGCACGCGAACCATAGCCGACGCCTGCTGTAGGTTTGTGAAAATAAAACTTGTTAAAAAGATGAGACAAACAGGAACTGACAACTACTTCTTTTTAATTCCACACCACACTATGGGAGAACTTTGAAGCTCAGATATATTAAATGTGTGATATAACTCATTATTTCTCGTTGAAGTTTTGTCTGTCTGAGATTTGAACTGGAGATTTAACTAAAAGTCGCTGTGCTGACAGAACTCCGATCACGACCACGGGAACTTACGCATCTTAAGATCGAATTGCATCATTGCATATTCTTAAAATGAACACAGTTCAAAAACCTTTAAAGATATATTAAAATTACTTAAGTACTTCCATATTTAAAATTTCGAATTAAAGTTTTGGATTATATTTTAGATTTTTTAAAAGTTTTATTTTTGAATTTTACAGTTATACACATTTATTGTAAATTCCAATATGTCAATGTTATTTCAATGAGTTGCTACCTTTAAAAGTAGTACGTTAAATCTGAAAATAACAATTTAACTTTTACAAATGCCCTCCATTAAAATTTATTTACCGTAAAGTTATTGTACGGACAGGGGCGCGAAGAATGAAAATTATGACTGAAAATTGGGTCGCAAATACTGAAAGTTTGAGAAGCACTCTGCCTACTGACAGTACTTAACATAAAAATGAATTTTATTTTCCCCTTCATCTATATCCGGAATGGGCATTAAGTCGATCACGATCGACCGGTGGACCACCAAAACATTTTGAGGTGACCATTTAAGAATTAGCAGTTAGTAATTATATACCGAAACATTCAAGATTGGCTAACTGTATGAAGACTACGCCTTTTATTAACTATAACTACAAGAAATAACTTAAGATGAAAATGTTTTATTTTTCGATGTATATTTGAATTATTTGATAATAAATGAATTACTTGATATTATTATATTTGTGGCTATTATTATAATGTTTGTATCTTGCGTTTTGTTTTAAACGTGGTCTTAAAGGTGTTTTTCTTTTTTTTAGTTATGTAGTTAAGTGCATATTCCGCATTTACAATTAAGTTATAATAAATATCGTGCATCTTTTTTTCTTAGCACACCATACTCTTAAGCCCCTGGGAGGACAGCACCACCTTCAAAAAATTAGAAGTAGCCCATACCCTGGAAAAGTCTACCCACCCCTGATCTATATATATACCAGCGTTTCTCAAACTGTGGGGCGCACCCCCCTCTTGGGGGGCGTTATAACTCTACGAGGGGGGCACGAGCATATTGAAAAGTCGAAAACAAAAGATAATTTAAAAAATTATTAATTTACTGAAAGTGAACAAACAAAAAACTTTCTGATATAAAATATAAAATTCACATTTACACTGATATAATACTCTTATAATGTATCAGTACTGTATAATATATTTTATTATTAATTTAAGAATACTAAGTTAAGAACAAGTTTGATAATTCCAGTGCCCCATGGTTTTTATTAAATTATTTATAATTTGTACGGTTTATAATTAAGTTCTTGACTGCTGTTTAAAAGTTACGCGATTCGCTCCCGAATGCCACCGTTTTCCCAGGATCGCTTTTGTTGATTTTTCGGGGAAGGAGACAAAAAAAGGAATAAATAAGAAAAAAAAAACCTCCCAAACACAGTCAAAGTTTTTTGCTTTCCCAAACCTTCGTTTTTTATGGATAGTGTGACGCCTCGCGTCCTTCTGCTAAATAACTCTGTTCTTTGAGGGACGATTAATGGCAAAATTTTCCAACCCTACCAAGAAGATAAAGGGATAAATATGTAAATGAGATATATTTTAAAAAAGGATAAAGCTTTAGGGAAAAAGGCGCAAGTTTAGAATAACTTATTAATCATTCGGATCAAATTTAGATATCCTTACCTGGAATAAGGATACGTTCATATAAAATAAATTATAGGTGTTATCAATCACTGAAGGAAGGAGCTCTGCAAAAGGTAATATTTTGTATAGGGAAATTAGATGAATCAGTTAATTTATTATAATTAAGATAAAATGATCTAGTTGCCGATCTGACTTGAATATAAGGTTTAATTGGGGGTTCTCTCACTTTAAGAAATTTCAATTAGAAATTTAAATAATATAAGTTTTTTAATAAAAATTGTATTAAGAATCCAATATGTCTCATCATTTTGATAATCCCCACACCTCTGCTTTCCGGGTCCCCCCTTTAAAAAGTCATCAAGGGTGGTTATGTCCAATAGCACTCACAGAAAAAAATTGAACTTCGGGAAAAACGTATATATAAAGTCCAGGAAATTAATCTTTGGTGAGTAAGACGTTTATATACGTCGGGGGCATATAAAGAGGTTAAAATCGTATTGTAGCTTTAGTGTAAAGTATATTAGTATTGAATTCAATACATCTTTATTGTATGGAGGGGGGCACGATGAAATTGTTGATTGAATATTGGGTCACGAATATTGAAAGTTTGAGAAGCACTGATATATATATATATATATATATACAAAAGAATCTCTTTTCCACATTTCCACATAGGTAGGTTTTGAAATTCTGAAAAAAAATCGATGAACATTATAGTTTAGATCATGTTATACATTTGCAAATGTTTTTCGCAATTGTATTATATTAAATTGTAGAAAATATTATTGAGAAAAAGAGAAGTTTCTAAATATGTCCTATTAAAGCTTGTTACAGCAGTGCTTCTCAAACTTTCAATATACGTGACCCACTATTCAATTATCATTTTCCTCGCGCCTCCCTTCATACAATAACAATGTATTGAATTTAATAATAATATACTTTGACATTAAATCTGCAATGCGACTTAACCTCTTATGTGCCACCGACGTATATAAACGTCTCACTCAGTCAAAGCATTAATTTTGGACGTATATATACGTCTTTCCAAAGTACGATATTTTTTTGTGCAGTGCTATCCATAAAATTATTAAGAAGGCTTTGAAATACATTAAAAGGACATTGACAGTGCTTGCAAAGGATTTACTTATTTCAGAGGATTTGCTAACTTACTTCTTTTCTCCTCCCCCTCAAAAAACCCCATCAAAATTCGCTCGTCTACATGTAAAACGGTGGCATTGGGGAGCGAATCGCGTAACTTTTAATCGGCAGTTAAAGAATTAATTATAAACCGTGTAAAATTTATCAAGATAAGTGTTAATACAAACTCGTGGGATCACTACAAAATATCTAATTAGTTCTTAACTTAGTATTGTTAAATTAATAATAAAATACATTGTGCAGTACTGATACATTTATAAGTATACTATAGCAGTGTAAATGTGTATTTTATATCTTATTATATCAGAAAGTATTTTGTTTGCTTACTTTCAGTAAATTAATTTTTTAAACAATCTTTTGTTTTCGACTTCTCAACATGCTCGCATCCCCCTCGTAGAGTTATCACGACTCCCCAAGAGGGCGCCCCCCACAGTTTGAGAAACGCTGTGTTACAGCAGCAACATTTGCAATCAATCTCGGAAGCGATGGATGATGAAACTTATAAATCTAACTTCAGTCAGGCCCAGAAGAACTGAGATAACACCTTCACAACAATCCATCTATAATTAAAGGAGGATAAATTTTATCTCGCACTTTGATGTCCGGAAATACCAAATGTTATTTTCGGAGTCACCGGATGCGAGCCACTTTGGTCAGTGGATTGACGTCAAAGAGGTCATGTGACGAATGCCATATGCTCCCAACGGGTTATCGCGGGAAAAGTAATTTACGAGGGTTGGCCCAGACATTTATTAGCAATGACCGCCTCTGAGGCCAGGGCGGCACCAAAAAAAGCCATTTCTTTAATAAAAAGGAGGTCCAAAAATGTAAGGATGAGGCAGACTTAAGATTATTGAGTTAGCCAGCCCATAGAGAAACCTCACCGTAAATTGGAAGAAGCGACGATAGTGCTGGAAAATATAGACGCGAGGGCTACTTTTACTTTTTTTCAGGCAACTTTTTTTTTCTTTTTTTCTCCTGCTTAATAAAATAGTGGAGATATAAAAGGTTATGATGTGCTTCATTTATCATTATGAGTCTGGAACTGACGGAAATTCGGTTAAGGATTTTGAGTGTTCTTTTATATATATATATATTCTACCCGCCAACACTGAGAATTGAATTTCGGGAAGTAGAAGAGTTACTTTGGGAAAAGAAGAAAAAGGAGATAACAATGTTTAAGGCGTGATTTTGATTTTAAATGGATGGATGCACTCAATTTTCGACTTTGTTCTTAATAGTGCTTGCTTGCTTATCATAAATCGCGCTGGAAAATGCTATAGTTTAACTGTTTGGTGTTTTTCTTTATAAAAGTTCTAAGGTAAACTTTTGGTAAAAATAGTTTGATATATATATTTTCATTCGTAAAAATACTCTTTTACTATTTTGTGCACGAGTCCTAGTTCCTTTTTATTTTATTCTAAAATTTATAATTTTTGTGGGAAACCAAACAATAAACTTTGGATTTGATTTGATTTGATTTGCTCTGAAGCAATACAAGGACTATTGTTCACGGACCTTGCAATTTTAGCCACATTACAGTAATAGGGACAGCGCCTAAGTTGGCACCTCTCTCTCCAAAATTCCACACCACGCCAACGGAGGAATTTGAGTTTCAGCAGATTAAACATTCAGCATCTCGTTCACACGCCGGTTTAATGTAAAGATGGGGCCGAGTTCCGAGCCCGCGAATCGACAAAGCTAGTCTCAAGTTCGTGATCCTGGCCACACGATTACAAGCAAACACTGAGATCGAGATTATTTTGGAGATGTAAAACACATACATTGTACAGATAATTGTAAAAATTCAAGTTAACCCTTTGCGTACTAGACTGCGGTTTCAAGTATCCCCGGAATTCCCTGATTTCTGGGGATACTAGCCTTGACTTTGGCCACATTTCATTTTTCTTTTTGAAGCTGATCATTACGTACGTTTGTTTGTGTTTCGTTTCGCTTTCAAAAGTTTGTTAATATGTTTATTTTAAATTTTCTTGCCAGTATGCCATTGTCGGTGGATTTCAACGAAAGTGATATGGATGAGAATTTATTTGCCGGAAAACAACAAATACGACATTGATTCTGATACGGATTTTTCCATTTGTGATAAAGAAGGTTGAAGGAATGGAACGAAAATGAAATACACTGATGTAACGCATGGGGGAAAAGTTTTTTATTCCAAGGAACATTTCGAGCGATTTCACAAAAGATTTGTAATTTAACTTTAACTTTCCTATATATTTTTTTAAAAAATTTGAAACCCAGACATATTGTAAATTAATTTTGGAAATTTTACACAATCCCAATGAAAGAATTTTTTTCCTTGCTGGTTACATTGGTTGTACACCTAAATAAGACAAGGATTTACAAGCTCAAATATTTTTTCATAAAAAAAATCCCCAAAAAAATAAAATTAAAAAATCTTTTACTTGAAAAGGGTGTTGATTTACGGTTCCCTTTATAAAATAAGAACCGTAAAAAAAGTCAAAAGAAAAAGGGGCAATTCAATTTAAAGGTTGAAAAAATTTTTTATGTTCTTTTATTTTGTTCACTTAATTAAAATTTTATTACCCTTTTTGCTTTTCCTATTAAGGGACCCAAAAAAAACATTTTCCCGGGGTTTTTATATCCCTACTTTCTTTTAGGTCTTTATTTTTTGTTTTTGGGTTTTTTACTCTTTTATTTTTTCATTTTTTCCCCCCCCTTTTTTTTTTTTTTAAAAAAACCCCCCCCCCCCCTTTTTTTTTTTTTAAAAAAGGAAAAAAAATTTTTTTTTGGGGGGGAAAAAAATTTTTTAAAAAAAACCCGGGAACCCCTTTTTTTCCCCTTTTTTTTTTTTTTAAAAAATTTAAAAAAAAAATTTTTTTTTAAAACCCCCTTTTTCCCCCGGTTTTTTGGGGGAAAAAAAAAGTAAAAATTTTGGAAATAAAAAAAAACCCCTTTTCCCTTTTAAAAACCCAAAAAAAAAATTTTTTTTTTTAAAATTTTTTTTTTTTAAAAATTTTTCAAAAAAAAAAAAAAAAAAATTTTTTTAAAAAAAAAAAAAAATTTTTATTTTGTTACTTTTTATTAAAAAAGTTACACTTAATATAAATATGTTTTACAATGACAAAAAACACAATATTTAAGTGACACAATAAAAAAACGATTTTTTTTGCAAAAATTTTTTTATCCCACTTTTTATTTAGGGGGCTGGGTTATTTTTGTGTGTGTTTGTGTTTTTTATTTTTTATTTTTTTATTAATTAAATTTTTAATTATTCTTTAATAAAAAATAATTAAAAAAAATCACATTCTCAAAAAATTAGGTTTTTAAGGGGATTTAAAACTCCCCAAAACCCTTTTTGGGGTTTTAAGGAAAAGTCCCAAAACGCATCCATTTTCCCCTAAAAAAACAAAAAAAATATTTCCCTTTCAAATTGCTGTTAAAATTAATTTTTTTGTTTGGGGATTTTAAAAATTTTTTTTTAAAAAATTAATGTTTCAATTTTAAAACCCAAATTGTAACCAATACCAGTTTAAAAAAATATATTTGAACTTGAACGGATGAATAGAAAGTAAGTATTTTATTAACAATTGAAAATTTGAACAAGATATATGGATGTATATATATATATATATATATATATATATATATATATATATATATATATATATATATATATATATATATATATATATATAATATATATATATATATATATATATAAGGAGAGATGAGCTAATGGGGGAATTAAAAAAAGTAGCCCCATAACAAATTTTTTTTACAATTGTATAACAAACTTACTAATTTATATCTAAGCGGACTGCCAATGGCAGTCGTGATCGTTGTAGCGGTAGTGGTAGAAAACTCTTGGCCCTTGTTATTTCTAACGATTCCCGATGCCACTAAAAACCCATAGTATCTAGAACTCGATGCATGTTACATTTCTTAAGATTCAAAATATTTAAGTTGACGTGGTATAGATGGTAGTAGAGTGAGGTGCTACCTCAGGTACCACCCTCGCACCCGAGGCTCAAAATTACGTGTTGTTCTGAAGGGTAACGAGAGTTATATAACGTCGCACTATAAAGCTGCTCGAAGGCTATTGGCGACGGTTTTCCCCGAAATTTTTGGGACCATAAAAGGGCAAGGACGACATCGGGTTCTTTCCCTCTCCTAACATCTACACCACATGAACGGGAAGACGTTTGGCCCTCGACATATTTAACACGCATTGTCCTCCTCTGCACGACGGGTCTTCAGCGGTACAAGGTTCGAATTCATGACACGGCAGCCACGGTATGTTACCTTGACCCCTAGACTACCGCGGCTACAAAAGGTAACGTTAATAAATAATCTATCTTAAATACAGGTAAAAGCCTATTTCACTATAGTAAAGAATGCTAGCATAATACCAATATGCGATTAGTGAGTGAGTGTTTCATAATGTCGCTTATAAAGCAAATCAAAGACTGTTGTTGCAATTTTGAACCAAGCTCTAGTAACGAGGATGACACCTGAGTTGGTAGACAACTCACTTGAATTCCTTACCACACTAACGTGAGGAATTTAAGATTTGACAGATTTAACGTGCATCAAACCCCTTATACGGCGGGTCTTCAGTGGTAACAGGACTCACGCTCTTTGCACGCAATCAACGCCCACTTCATTTTAATTAAAGTAAAACTGTGCTTACATTATTGTCGTTATTCTTTTATTTCGTTTTTAATCGTTAGTTTAGACCAGAGGTTCCTAAACGTTTTTGCCTCATAGACCCTTTGACGTGGTTTTTCAGAGCTTGGGGTAGACCCCCTACTTACCCAATATTAAATTATTGCAAATTTGTCACAACTTAAACGTGTTTTTCACAGCAGGTATAAAACTATTTACTTTGAAAGATTAAAATTGTTAACCTTAGTGAAGTATAAAATTTTTTTAAAAACATAAAAAAAACAAAAATTTAAAATTAAATTAAAATTTAATTAATGCATAAAATAACTGTTTAATAAAAAAACGAGCGAAAAAAACCAAAAAGGGTTTTTAGTAGGAGGGATAATTTGGGGATGCAATAACAAATTTTTTAAAATTTGGTATCAATCTTACCAGGTTTAAAACTAAAAATCTCCTCGGTTAATAGTGGCAAGTATTTTCTTCTTTCTTTTTTTTTTTTGGAATTGGAAAAGGGACTGGGAAAATCCCCTTTTCAATCGGAAAAAAATATTAAAAAATTTATGAAAAATATTCCCTAATGTGGGGAAAAAATAAAAGGTATATATCTTTTTTAAAAAAATTGTGGACAAAACGTTTCTAAACTTTATTAACTACATCCGTTTGCCAAACAAAAAATTTAAACACTTCCTAGTGCTTAATTCTTTAATCTGACATTTTTTTTTTCCCGATGGCCATATGAATTCAAATACCTACCGTGGTATTATGATAGTCAAAACATTATCTAACCTAGTTTCAAAATCCAAAAAAAAGCATTTAAATGTTGACGACTCCCAAAAATTTTACCCTTTTTGCTTAATTATGACAAGAAAGGCTGAAATGTGGTCCCTTTTTTTTTAATAAAATTTATGCTGTTGTTGTAATTGCAAATTAACTTTATTAAATTTTAGTAAATAAATCTGTTTGGGGGTAAAATCTGTGGTTTCCCCCTTGATTAAATTTCATTTTAATAATTTGTCATGATCTAGTTTAATGAGAGCCCCCTATCGTAGACCCCCCTTTACACCTCATGTACCCCCCAAAATTTTTTTTCCCCCTCGTGGAACCCCCTTTCAGGTTTTCATAGACCCCCAGGGAAAATATATAGAAACTTTTGGGGGTCACTGGTTTAGACCATAATTTATCGAAGTTGTTACGAAAATGTAATGCATAGTAATTGCTACTATAATAATTAGAAAGATAACTTCTATCTTTACAAAAATTGTTATATAAATGATTTATAAACACGTAATGTAAAAAAAAAAATCTTTAAGTCAATTCCTACTTAGATCAACAAAGAAAATTTTTATTTTAGCAATTTTTATTAATAGTTACAATTAATATGAATATGTATATACATAGGACAGAAGCACAACATTAAGTAGTAATTAATTTTTATTAATTATCATTAAAGTTTCGTATTGTCATCCAAAACAATCGTGTATATAACACTTCAGTTCAACTGAATGCCTTAAAACGTGAGAAAAAAACCTTTTCAAATTTTGACCCAAGTCGCCAAAAATGATGCCAATGTGGCTGTATTTGTAATTCTTGAAATAATTAGTTTTAATCAAATAACTTTTACCAATTTTATTAAAATACTGTATTGTCATCCAAAATAATCATGTATATAAAATTTCAGTTCAATGAAGCGCTTTAAAATGTATATTATTAAGGATTGAAAATTCCACCAAGATAAATAAATATATAGAGAGTGTGAGCTGATAGTAGGAATTGAAAAAATATACCTCTTATTAAAATGGACATTTTGTGCATTTTATGTAAAATACCATACATTCTTATTCCAAGTTTTTAATTTCAGTAGAACATTTGCTTCCTTTCACGCAATAAATATTACCATTTTCACTTGAATTTGAAATACTCTAAAATCGTTATTAAACTATAGAAAGACTTCGAAATTCTTATAGTCAGCATTTTGGAGAAGAGAAAAAGAGAAATAAATTATACAGTAAAAGAGAGATTTTCGATTTGACTTTTAAATGAAAGAGCTACAGTTTCAAGCGAGAAATAGGCTTCTAAAGATACAGGAAACCATTTAGGAAAGATACGTAAAACTCTTTGCGCAGTTATTCCTCCCTTCTCGTTCTGCTTATTGCCAGATCTGAAAATCATTTGAAAAGATAGTATACTGTTCTATAAAATGGTATACATTTTTGTTGTATAATTAATTATTTAAAATGAGAACTTCACTGAAATTTGTATCATTTAAAGGAACTAATTAAAAAACTTTTTTTTAATTCAAAGATGTTTCTAAAGTATAGTAAACTAATTGTCTTGAAGAATCAGGTAATGTGTGCGATGCTAATTGCAATAGAATAAAATAAATTTCGCTAAAATGACTAGTCGCTTTTCTCCTTTATATATGGTAGATATAAACCTTAAACACAAATTGATAAAAAATTTAACAATTAATAGTGAAAATAAAGTTGGAAATAAAATGTATATACAAATATAATTTCATGTTCGTTAGAAAAAAATTATTATTCTTAAATTTTCGCAACTAATTAATTTAATTACATTCACTAAAATGGAATCATGACCCATACTTTCAAAAATTCCAATTTAAATGCTTAAATACTATTGGAACACAGGGTAAGCATATATATCTCTATATGAAAAAAAGTTTTTCGCGATGCTGTAATAAATTTCTTTATATATAAGGTGTAGTTAGTAAAATTAGGTCGAAAAAAGTTGAATTTAACTGAAGAGGAGGTGAAAAAAAAAAAACGTTTTACTTAAAGGGTTCCTTACCTTCAAACGCTTTCACTAATTCCGCTTACGTAAGAGATCATGCTGTTTTAGATTTATCCAGTAATTTTCAGAAGCATCCATATGGTCGCCAAGTCACCAAAAATGATGCCAAATTGGCTGCATCATCAATAGAACTGCATAATACATGTAAATTACAGTTTAACAATTTGAGCAATGCAAAGTACTCCCCTATTTTTTGTTACAAATATGTATTTAATCAATATATATATATATATATATATATAATATTATCCAGAATGTAGTAGATTTATTTACTCTATGAAACATAAACTAAACATTTTAATGATTAAAACCAAAGCATTTATCCGTTTCTAAAAGCAAATTTAACCCAATACGATAAAGTTACTTGACAGAAATGAATAGGTTTTCCTTGGATATATTCGGCCAACTCGAAATTTATTGTGCCTTTTGTCCCGAAGGGTTTCATGAAAATAGGCAGACTGGATGTGAAATAGATATTTCCCTTGCGGTTAGCGACAAGCGGAATTTCTATTTGATTCGACACCTTGAATGGTGGCACAGTATGAAGAGAGCACGAGGGACATAAATTTTTATATGTTATGAATTCTTACAAATTACTTGTAGAAGATTGTAAGAAAGGTATTGGAAAAGTATCCAGTCTCTATAAACAAATCTATTTATTTAAAAAGTATCAATATGTATCTTTGAATTTATAACAAAATTTTTCACTTTTGTTGAATTATTTTCATTTTCTGGATACCTTTTTTACAAACCCACAGACATAAGATATATAAAATAACTTATCGCTCACTGAACTCAGAGGAGTACAGCAATAAAATAATATTAAAAAATTCATAACTTTTTTTGTAGAGTAAATTGTTTTTACCAGCACTCAAAAACATTTATGAGTAATAAAGAATGTATAAAATGGGTTAAGGTATCTGAATACGTTCGGAACCGTAATTTTAAAAAGGAGCATAAATGGATAATTTTCATGATATTTAGTGTCACTTAGACTAGAATACATGTATAGAATTATTTTAAGGACATTTTGACAAAAAAAAATATTTAAATACAATATTTTGGCTAAAAATTAACTTACAATAACCTTCTTTCAAAATGTTCTCCTTTCGTGAAAAATGCTTCTATTATAATAATATTTTGCCTGTATTTGGTTCAGACCTCTGTACAGAGGCTCAACTATGATATTTGAAAAATTCACATTATTTTCAGAGTTACAACCGTTTGAAATAATTATCGGCGTTTTTTTTTTCTTTCTTAAAATTACTCCCCTCTGTTGTCGTAAAACATGGATATAATCCCACTTCTAAGTCATATATTTCAAAAATTCTAGTTGAGCCTCTGTACAGTGGTCTGAGCTATATACAGGCAAAATATTATTATAATAGAAGCATTTTTCACAAAAGAATATTTTGAAAATGGGTCCTTTCTAGGTTCATTTTTTGTCAAAATATTTTACTTAAATAATTTTTTATTGTAATACTATTCTTAAAACTGTTTTATATACATTTTCTAATCTAAGTGACACTAAATATCATAAATATTATCCATTTATACGATTTTGTAAAAGGACGGTTCCGAACGTAGTCGGATACCTTAAAAAATTTCAGGAGTGAATTTTAAAAAAAATATAGCATGCTATCACAAAATCTCACTGTTGCAGTGCACCTTTAGAAAGTTTTGAATTCTCTTATACATGATAAGCTGCTCTCTAAATCATTTTTCTTTACATGTTTTTCTATTTTATGCTCTACTCTAAATATATTAATCTGTTCTAATGATGTTAAATACTATATATATATATAATATTTTTTGCAATGTTTTATTAAAAGCCTTTTTGTATTCCAATAAATCAATATAAAACTCGATACCATATATATATATTTCTTAATTCAATATTAAACTGATTTTGAATTTCTCTTTAAATTTAAACAATTACTTAATTTTTGTTCATTGTTTTTATAATAAAGCATTACACTTTCGCCACTGTATGCGTGAATGTAGGGAATATGAATGAATATACTGGCAATTAGGGTTGATTAAAATCATTATATTTTTGGTAGGTAGCACAAGAGGGACATAACAGGAATAATAAGAACTACTAAAAGGATATTATACAGACAAGCATGCGCAAACACGTACGATAAGGAGACAGATGACTTAATATGACTAACACACCAGGTGGCCTTGTAGTTCAGTTACAGTCAGGGAGACTGTTACAATAGTGGCCCCTGACCCCCGGGCCGCCCAAGGAATATTACATTTTTTCTATTTTGTTAACTAAATTTCTTTCCGTTCTCCGGGTTGCCACCACACCCACCAAATGCAGTGATTTCTTCAAAGACAGAAATGAGATTCAGTCGCGAACAATACCGGATGCAATTGGATGGTCCAGGGACCATGACGATGACACCACTTCAGACATCTAGCTCTGTAGTGAGTGGTTAGAGGTACCCATGTTATTGGTAACCGCGCGCGCGTGCACGTAACTGTACTGTAAGACCCCGCTTATATAAAGCTCTCTGTTTCGTTTAGCGCTGTTTCAATTTTAACGCTCTTTTATTTGAATTATGGGATTCCCCAAAATTGCTCGCAGCGTTAGGCTTCCCGATATCAGAAGAAGTTTATATGTTTTTCTTCCTTCTAGCGGTGTTATACGAACGTATTTTTATCGTTTCAAATATTTGTTGACGTTATTGTAAGTATAAATTTATATAAAATAATGATTTCTCTGGTGACAAATACTATGATTTTTAGTTTTTATCATGACTGATAATAAAAAACACGAAAATAAAGCAACAAGAAAAAGCATTTCACTAGACACTAGAATGCAAGTGATTAGAAGATCAGATACTGGTGAACGTCACAAATTGGTGCTCCATTGAATTTGGCTACTTCAACAATAAGCACCATTCTTAAGAATAACGAAAATATACTGTCATTGACAACTGCAACTACGACAAGCTCTGCAACTAGAATTACCCGTTCTAGAAATAATACAAAAGAGGAAATAAGAAAAATGACTTTCTATATGGATTGACGACGAAATTGAACGCAATATGCCTTTAAGCCAATCTACCTTCTTTATAAAAAGACAGAAAATTGGAAATACAGAAGAGACAATGATCTGAAAAGCAAACATACTGATTTAGAATTTTATTTATTTTTATATGTATATTCGTTAGTCATGTTTCTATATTTGTAAGAAATAAATTTTTATTTCATTGTTATAAAAAACATAATTAATAAATTTAATGGTAAAATACCTGACCAATTTTCTACCCATCTTCCCCTAACCTCATTATTTACATGATGAGATAACCTCGTTTAACGCTGTTTCACATTACGCTCAACTTTGATGGAACGTAAACCCCGCGTTAAGCGGGGTCTTCTGTACTTCATCCATTCTGTTGCGTATGGTTTGGGTGGACGCACTTCCACTTGGAGGTAACCGACTTCGGATGTCACGTGAAGAAAGGGTCTTGAATAGTTAACTGTCGAATACGCTGGTCTGTACTTTGTGACGTTTATTGTGCGCATCACTTCTTTTCCGGCGAGAACATAGACCTTCTTGAATCCCTCTTGTGACACAACATTGGATGGTACTCGCGTTGTGCCCGACACGAGTTGCAGTTGCGCGCAGCGACAAACCCATTTCATGAAGCTCGATTACACGATCACTTTCCATAGTTGTTAACTAATGGTACTGAGCTCGCCGACGTCTCGGAAACATTTTCTACGCTTCTTCAAAAGTCGCAAATGGTACGCAAAATCTCAAATGTTGTTTATGAGAAGGGAAAGTTTCTGACCGTCGTTGTCCGAATATGAGTACCATGTGATCATATGCGTAAGAAAATTTGATCACTTGCGTATCCATCTAACCACTATCGCACCTGAAATTTGCTTGACGCTAAGTGCATTATTTCTTGGTGTTGTGATTTCAATTTTGAGGAGTGTATATTGCAAATTAAGATATTTGTAGTTAACAATTTGGTTAGTAGTTAAATTATTGAGGCATACGAGAGTTATTAGTTAAGGAAAACTTAATACATTTAATTACTGGTCAGATGGCAAATACAACATCTATGTAGGTATATTTCCTTGTTATTTCTACAACAGAATAGGGAATATTGTCAAGTCACAATAGGATCAAGTTGGATTTAAAGTGAAGCAGGTCTCTCAATATCATGCACTGCATTTTGAAGATCAAATGCTAGAGCCCACGATTGTACCTAAACATCGTTAATCTCGTAATTAACGACGAAGACCACTGTGGTGCTTGCTTCAAGATTTCAGAAAGATTCTCTTCTCGATATACAATGATGATGAATAATTCAAAAGCTGAAAATAATCCTGTTCAATATCACTGGTATATTTCCCGAATTCATATATTTTAAAAAATGTACACTTAAAATTTAATTCAAGTAATAAACTTTATTATTATGCCTCTTATAATGTTATTTCCATTACTCCGGAAATTTATAATTAGAATACACACTTTATTAGTTTACTAATTAATGGAAAAGGTTAAATTTCATTTGGCAATTCATGTCTCCATTTATATTGCTCAATTTTGCAGCCATTCGATATGCAGTCTGTACGACTTATATCATCTAATTTATTGTCCTATTATTCAACTTGGCTATTAAGAAAATGAATTCATTTCTATGCATCACATCCATTCAAAAGAGAATTCTCTAGTTAGGACGGATATTACATTAAACTATTTTCGGCAATTGCATATTAAATATCTAGGAATGTCGTTTCGAAGATTACTGCCTTTATCAGGGCATTTTCACCCATTGAAAATATGTATGTTCTAAAATAAAAATAAAAAATGTTAAAATCATTTTACATTCATTCATTCTTAATGAATTTGTTTAACGATGAAAATTTGGTAATTAATTTTGTCATTCATTGATCAGTTGAGAATATACTTAAAATATAATTTACGAAGCAATTATAGTATGGAACAGTACACATTTTCTAAAACTGAATAGATAATAAAATTTGAATTCCAGCCATAAAAGATGATTAAAACTAAGAATTAATATCTAAATTTTCGATTAAGCACATTTGAGATCACATACTCAATTTCGATTAAGACTGAAATTTGTTTAATGATAATATTTATGGTAATTATAGTAATAGATTTTGTGATTGCAAAAATAAACACTTGGTGACCTGTTTTACTGGAATATGCAGGATTTAATAATGGTATTATTAAGGAAAATTAAAAATAAAAAATTAATTTTAATTAAAACTAGTTGGCTGGGAGGGAGTACCCCTGTTTACTCTACGGTGGACCCATACCACAAATTATACAACTGTTCATTTTCATTGGTCAAATTTGTAAAACTGTAATTGACATTTATAATGTAGTTATATTTTTTTTCAATATATTGTTAGTTGGAAAACTTGGTGAAATATTGATTATACAGTCAAGTTGGCATCGTTTTTGTGACCAAATGTAATGATTTGGAACATAGGGATACTTCTGGAAACTGCTGGATAATCTGTACCATCACGATCGATGACGTAAGCAGATTTTTCGAGAAAACGCAGGAAGGTAGGGGAGAGGGACCTCCTTGGCCGAATTGTACTTTAAACTTCTCTTCAGTCAAATTCCCTTTTTTAGGACCTATTAACTTTACCTTATGGATAATAAATTTATTACAGCATCACGATTTTTTTTTAATATATAGACAGAAATATATGTCTGAAAAACAAGTGAGTAAAACTGATACCACCAACAGATAGTGTAGTTATAATAATGTTATCCTTTTTTTAAGGATTGATAAATGCATAATGTCAAGTAATTTCTCTCAGATATTTTGAGAAAAATATTTTCATTTGGAAGCTCAGAGGTAACATTTGATCAGTCAACATTTGATTGCATTCTTTTAATTCATATAATAAAACGGATAGTGTTAAATTTACAAGAGATTGATTCAAAACATTCTGTGTCAATGGCTATTTGGCTGATTTTAGTCAAAGTTGCAAAAAATGTCACTAAGGATTATTGAAGACGAATATCTTAGTTTTAATTTATAGAGTGATTGAGAAAAGGGCAGTTCTAGCACTTATAAACTACGCATCATACAGTAAAAAGCTTTCAATCGAACCGTGATTTTAAAGCATAAGGCATAATTAGTGTCATTAGATTAGAATGCACTGTAATGTTTAAGGAATTTTGACCATGGTTAACTGTTGTAATATTTTGTGAAACATTAAATCCTGAAGTAAGTTTAAACGTCATTTTCCTTTGTTGAAATTTTTGTATTAATATTTTGCCTGTATATAGCCAGACCTATGTCAGAGGCTCCAAAATTTTTGGAAATGCAGTAACTTGAAATCGGTTTATCCATGTTTTTACGAAAACAGATGAGAAATTTTAAGAAAATACGCCGATAATATTATTTCAAATGGTTGTAACCTGAACTAAGTGAATTTTTCATAAAATCATAGTTGAGTCTCGACAGATGTCGTGTAGTGTACAGAGCAAAATCATTATCATAGAAGCATTTCTTACAAAAGAGAAATTGGAAGAAAAGTTATTCTAAGTTAATTTTTTGCCAAAATATTGCATTTAAATAATTTTTTTTGTCATAATGTCCTTAAAACCATTTTATACATGTATTCTAATCTAAGTGACATAAAATATCATGAAAAATTATACATTTATGCGTTTTTGTAATATCATGGTTCCGAACGTAGTCGGATACCGTAATGTAAAGTTTTAAACATAAGGCAAACATCGGTATTCTTTTCAAAGGTAATTTAATTTTACCTGTAATGGAACCCGTGTTTCATCTTACACATTGATAACCGTGAAACTATTAAAGTCCGTGGAAGTAAGCTTGAACTGTCGTTATTGCATTTGGATTCGTCATTTGTTGTCATATATTAGTGTGTAGTTACACTGTAAATATGTCCATGCTCAAAACCTTCGGGCTGGTGTGGAACTTTAGAGAGTGGGGTATAGCTCAGCTGTTATTCTCGTCATTTGATAATTATTCAAAAATAAAATAGTTCATTGCAAATAACATGCCTCTAAGGGATGGTTAGTAAACCATCAAATGAGTCACGAAACTAGTAACCAGAGCCACTTCATTATAAGAGAGCATAGAAGCAACTAATTTTTAATCGTTAAATAATTTACTTTAAATCATGAACACTTTAAAAGTTCTAAATATAATTTAAATCCCTCAGAAAAAAAGTTAATATTTTTGTTGTAGAAAAGGACAGATCTGTCAGTAAATTATAAACGTGATAAGCAAACTTACTGTACTGTAAAATCTACAGTACAAAGCGCACTTTTAACATGAAAAATAAGATCGAAATTTACGGGTGCGCGTTATAAGCCGGAAATAAAAATGATGGCTTTAAAATTTAAAAAAGTGAGGAGCAGTTTTTTAATTTTGTTTGAAAACGTTGGAATTTTGTCTTCTATATTCGCCATTTATAATTTTTTAATTCTGTTTGAAAACGTTGGAATTTTGTTTTCTATATTCATCATTGATATTTTGAAATGGGATTTTATGTTTTGGGATTCATTTGGTTTCGATTTTTTGATTGATTCCTGTGTTGTGATTGAGTTATATATATTTAAATATATATATATATATATATATTTATAAAATTATACTCTTACATCTATCGAAATATTAACAATTTCAAGTAAGTGACATACGCGGTATGAACTTACAGAGTTGTAATTCTAGAAGTATACTATTTTTTCAAAAGCCTGGGAATAGTACTTCGAATAGATAACTTCAAAACATAAGAAAATTGCACTCGCACATTTCAGGTTTCTTTGTAAAAAGGGAATGCTCATTATACGGCGCAAAAATTAAAAATGCAGCTTGCCAGTATAGGTGGCGTGATATACCTGTGTGCAAAATACGCCAGATTTTACGTCAGATAGATATATAAATCAGTTACAAGTAACATTTTCATGTACTATAAATATCTCAACAGGTTAATCTAGACATTAAATCAAAAAAAAAATTGCAATGCATTTTCATAACACAATTTATGCCATCATACACAGTGCCCCTAATGCTCTTAATTAGGGTTTAGTACAATCAAAATAGAAACTAGAATTTCAATTTTTTACGATAATCTGGGTCAAAATCTGGCAGCATCATTTATAAAACGTTGTTTTTGAAATTTTTTTTATATTTTTAGTTTCTGCCTCTATGAACATGGACATTAAAAACTTAATTTTTCAGAAACAAATTTTTAAAGGACATTCTGACAGGCATTGTAAAAGCTTAGAAGGTAAAATAAAAGCACAAATCTTGAAAGAAGATAGAGGAGATTTTTGGACCAGAAAACGAGTATTACAGCAGTCAATGTGTATGCAAGCCTGCCTATTTGAGTTTGATGGATGAGACGATCCGAGTTAAAGGATGATGCCAAAGCGCTTTTTGAAATTTTAAAAAAGGAAAAAAAATATCCAAAGACTGAATCCTTTATTTTTGGACGAAAGAAGAGAGGAAAAACGGGGAAATTCGGGGAAAATGAGATGACAAAAAAATAAGAACATGGTCAAAATTGTAGTTATAAAAACTGCATGTAAACAGAAATTTTAGAGCTACTAGATTGACATGCAGTTATTCTTGCTATTTCATTTATATCCATGTCCAATTTTCTTTTTATTGGAACTAATCATTGCATTATCATTTTGATGCTAAAGACAATAAAATATTATACTGCAAAAAATTGTAACAATTTTGTGACAGCTGTTTCTCAAATTCTTTATTTTTCATCGACAAATATTTAAATATTTTCCAGTTATTTAAATAAAAGCAATATTTTAAATAACGTTAAAAAGGAAAAGAATTTTTTTGTGAAATAAAATATACCACACTATCCCTAATTAAAAAGTAGATCGATTGTTTTGTTCAGTATTTAAATTTAATATAGGTAAAAAATTGACAAAACTTAAATATTTTCTATTTTAAGAAAGATTTGAAAAGACTATCGACTAAATTGAATCTGTTAAATAAGAAATATCATCTTACTATATATATAGTGTACAAAAATAAATCAAATACTAGGTAGAAAAGTTATATAACCTACAAGGCCAAGGAAGTAAGAAATTGGATTCCAAGAAACATAATAATTGAAGATACTGAAGGAGTCTTTGAACTAAAATAGAGACCTATTACATCACACACACACATAGATATATACATCCATATACTGCATTGAACAAGCAGTCCTTTATGGCAAGAAATCTGTTTTATTAAGCATATAGACACGCGTAAACATAAACATCTTAAACACATCACAATACAGTAAACATCCAGCATAAAAACACACACGGGCGCCTTACATTATGATGAAGACAAAGCTACATGTCAAAAGACAAAAAACAAAAGAGGGAATTTTTCTAATTTCAAGCTTTTATAAACAGGGAGTAACAGAGGAAAACGCATTATAAAAAGTACAGTCACATGTTTAGGCGAAGGGAATAACTAGTCATTTACAGAAATGACATCATTGTTGAGGAAATATTAAATCCCTATTAGTAAGGTACATGAAAACAATTAATGATAAAAAATTCAAGGTTAAAAGAATCAGTAATAAATATACCAACATAACGTTTTTAATGCTTTAGAAAAAGATATATTGAGACGCGTTTTGAAATAGGGTATTAGGATTTATGAATTAGATGTTATAAATAAAGAAGGTTCAAATTATGAGTAGATAGGAATTTAAGTTATTACGCATACACACACGCAAACACACACACACACACAAACACACACATACACACACGCACATACACACATATATATATATACAGTTGGCCCCCGATTTAACAAACTTATTGGGGCTGAATATTTTATTCATTCATTCGAGATTATTCGTGACATTGAGGCTCAAAAAATGCACGTGTTTTTCTCTGTGACCATTTGCAAATGCCATAATAAGCAACTACACAAAAAATATCCACATAGTAAGAAATCACACACTTTTTATTCAGCAACCAAAACTACTATTAGAGAACGTTTACACGTTCCATTTAATTGGAAATTTTAAAGTACTGACAAAGGTATGTTTGACAATTTTTATTTTTTAATTCTTGACTCGAAAGAATTCTTTTTCGACTTCATGCAGAGAAAAAAAACAGTGTGTCATTTACACCCTACTGCATGAGAAATTTTTTCAGTTTCCAAACCATGCAAATCATTAGAAAATGTTATAATTTTGATAGGAGACCCAGAAAAGAATGTCCTGTCTGATTCAAAACTCACGCGATTGGCTACACTCATGACACATCTGCACCTGTTAAGTCCAATAATGGACTGCACCTTTTCCCGTTGAAAATTTCTGCGAAGAAGAAAGGTCTTTTTTGTTCCGGACAAAAATGACATGTCATTTGAAATGAAATCCAATTTTAACAATATATATAACATTACTTGTTTAATGGAACAGGACAAACACCGGTTTTCTTAATATGTATGGCAGATATTCATAATTTCTATGACACATAAACATTTTACACTAAAGCCTGGTGTTTAATAACTGTTTTCTGAAGTATTTGTTTCAACGTATAAAAAAAGTATTACGTTATTGCATTTAAAAAAATTTTTGAGATGAAAAATTAATTAAATTTATTACCTTAAGTTTTAAAAGATATTTCTTTTGTGGAGTAAAAGGGCACATTGGAAAATTAAAACATTACTCTTTTTCTGTTTAGAATACGATACATAAACTAGAAAAAACTCATAAATTTATTTTTCATTAATTTACAATAAATATAAAATTTTAACATTTCAAAATATAAAGGTGTTTCTTTGGTTACAAATTCTCGTCATATTGCTCAATAAAATTTTTATACTTAAATTATTACAGATTTTATAAGTATATGGTATCGAAAATAAAATTATTGGTCCCATTTAACGTTAAAAATGCAATATTGCAGAAAACAATTTTAAATTGCGTAAATTAGTCGATTAGTAAAATCTGGAAGGGTTTTAAGAAGTTTTTGCAAATCTGTATAACCGAATTTCATTCAATCCAAGAACCAAGATAATGCAAAAAAAAAAAGGAAATATATAAAATAGGAAAATCAAGCAAAACTTGTAGAAAAACTACCAACCTGAAATATGGAACTATTAAAAAAATAGGAAGAAAGAGTCTCATTGGACTAAAAAAAAATAACTATTATGATTTCTAAGACTGCCACTGATTTAGGTCAGTGATAGTGATATAGGGTTAAGCTTTGCTTTGTACGATTCTAATCTTTCCCTTCAGCAGAAAATATCGAAATAATAATAAAAGAGAACAGTACTGAAAGTTAGGCCTAAGACTACCCGTGGAAGGAACAGAAAATATAAAACTTAAGAAAGTAATGAATAATGTAAATAGAATTTTCTTATGAAAGAGATAATTACATAATGAAAATTTAAATAAATTAAATACAAAAAAAAATACTACATATATTTTTTTGTTTAAACAAAAAAAGGACCTTTTCTACTACCATGACCAAAAACTGGGAAAAAGGGTCACAAAAAAGAATTTGAAAGACAGAGGTTCCACCTAGTTAATTTTTAGTAACTATTCTATTTCTTTTTATTTAAATTATATTTAATTTTAAAAACATTTTTCAAACTTTCACACATTTTCCTGCGTCATACATAACATCAAAATTCAACTTATGTTTTCTTCTCCAATCACACAGACATGAACTTAATCACAACTCACTATCAAAATGGAACGTGGGAAAACTCCCTCATTTCCCGAGAATGTATAAATTTTTCCCAAAATTAAAATTTAAATTTTTCACTTGCACGTTATATTATAATACATTGAATAAAGTACCCATAGGATTTCCTACATTGAGTACACGACCATCTCATGTAACATGCCCCTACACATTGGCCTTCCAGAGTTAAGGTTTTACAATCATCCGATCGTCCCAAATTATGCAAACAAAGCATCTCTTCCAGTGGTCCAGCATCTGAACAATAGGTAATTTGTAATTGGAAACTAGTGAACAGTTCCAATGAATTAATTCGATATTTCTAGCAGAGTGACACGAGATGAAGTATAGTGTAATGAAGGTTTCTGTAGAGAGGAATGGGTAATGATTACCAGCAGGTAGAGTCCGCAACATTTCTGGGTCGTATTGCTTAAGATAGGATAGAATTACTTCGGAGCAGAATAACTTTTAATACATTTTATAATTAACTGCTCTCTCTTAAAGTTTGGATGAGTCTACTATATTATTTTTTATCTGAGTGTGTCTCATATTCTCAATTATTTAAATCAAATAATGCATCTTATTGTATGGGGTGGGAAATAAAAGAAGATATACATGTGTATTGCACTGAAGGATATGTAATGATAGACAAATATGCTAAAACTGCATTACTTTATTGCTTTATGGCTGGTTTCAAAAATGTTATTTATTGTTATTTCATTGGTTTTAATTAACTGTAACAATTTTAACAATGCACGCGATTAAATAAATAACCAAACAAAAATTCTTATTGAATTTATCATCTAATTAACTAAATTCAAATAATTTGAAACTGTATTCCGATCTTAAAAATTTTACAACATTGCAAGAGTTAAAAATTATATAAATTTTCAATGTTGAACCAATTCGTTTTGTTCTCCTATTGTGGTATTTGGGAAAATTAATGCTACCGTGAGATTTAAGAAATCAAATAATTGATTGATTTACGTCACAACTAATAATTACAATATATTTACATTTTAAATAGAAGTTATTCACACGATTAATTATTTCAATTCTACAGAAAATGTCCCTTGTGAAGGAGGAGACAAACACAACAGAACTAAATGGTGTTTTCAAACGGACTCCTTCTCCACTGACCTAAGGTGGAGCGGTTCTTCTCCCACATCTGGAATTTCAGTATTGTTTTCCGGCCTGTGGGTGGAGTGGTGTTTTCTCCCCCGATCATTGGTTCTCGGGGCGATGTCAGATGAAAAGACCCCGCTTTATTTAGGTATGCACGTGTGGATGTGAACGCTGCTATATTATCCGCATAATGAAGCCTATTTTTCAGCTGTGTGACGTGAAAACGTCACACTATCAAAACATTTAAACACGCAAATTCCTGTAAACTCTAGAAACTCCCAAGAATAAGTTCAATAAAAAATATTTACATACTGTGGAGATTAATAATGCCAATTTTATATTATTTAATAAATCAAAACGTTGATAATTTTTTTCAATAATAATATATGTCAGTTATGCACACATTTGAGGATACTTATACATATTCAAGATGATTACCGAAAAATCCGACGAATAACGCGCACTTTTAACACAAAATATAAGATGGAGGTTTTGGGTATGCGTTATACGCCGGGTATAAAAACGAAGGCTTTAAAAATAACAAAACAGATGAACATTAAAAAATTACTTCTATTTGTATCGAAATACTGTTTATTTAAAAGAAATGAAATTGCTTTATGAACTAAAAGAGATGTAGTTCTAGAAGCATACCATTTTTTCAAAAATTTTGAATATTACCTCGAACGAATGACTTCAAAACGTAAGAACAATGTATACTAATATTTCGGATTTCTTCGTAAAAAAGGGGGTGCGCGTTATACGGCGAATATACTTAAACATTAAAAAATGCAGCTTAAAAGCATGGGTGCGCGTTATACGTTGGATTTTACGGAACCAATTTCAACACTACACCTATTTTTTTTTATTTTTGCCATCCCAAATGGAATTATAATTAGTAAATTGGCGGTATAACACATTTAAATGCAATTTTTTTTGAGTAATTTTTGGGTAGTTATCATCAATTATTCTGTAATAAATTGGAAATTTACGTATATGAATCTAATTTCTAGTATAATACAAATTTAAAAACATTTTCAATTATATATCTGTATGAAGAGTTTAAAAATTCTGCACATACAAACAACTATACTCCAAATTCCTATACTGAAAACGCAACGACTTTCATGTTTTTAACAAATTTAAGTATATTCATTTCAAAACTCGTTGCAACAATCGCATTTATTGAGCCGAAAGATAACCAGCAATGAATATCAAATAATTTACCTGAATTTCCTTTATAAAAACTTAAAGTCTCAAGTATTCTTGCTTCAGAGGTGCCAAAAGCTATTCCGCTTTCATGGTTAGACGCGCATATTAACCGAAAACAAAACAAACAAAAAAATATTTGTCCTGGAGCGTTGGAACTAAGGAAAAAAAGGGATCCAAAACTCTTCAGAAACCATTGTGTTAATATTTATTGGTTACTATAGCAACGCATCGCTTTCTCATCATACCTCGTGTCCCTGTGGAGCCGTTTCAAAGATTAATGAGTCAAAAAGGTCAAGGAATGGGAAAAAATATGCAAGTTTGGAAAGAGAAAAAGAGTTTTTTTGCTCATTAATGTGGTTTCTAAACATGAATGTTTTTGTTTCAGGTTTTGGAATGTGGTTTATCGATTTTCTGTACGATTCTTTTTACAATATTCTGTTTTTGTTGAATAAATTTTCGATTAAAATATGCAAACTTTTTAAAAAGAAGAAAACATTTTTAAATTTCTCTGTGGAGAATTTCTAGAGGATTTCGAGAAAGAAATCCTATTGAAAGAGGATTATTTTATTTGCTAAAGGATTTCGTGTTCTTTATTTTCGAATAGTTAGGAAGAATTGGTGGTCTTGCTATTCATTTAGCAGTTTATTAAATAAATATATAATTGCACGCATTATCTAGTCCCCATATATATCGATTGCAAATCCTAAGAACTCATTTATTACCTAACTAGCTGGTATAACCGTTCTTCGCACGGGTGAATTGAAAAATTAAACAATACAGATAGAAGGATAAAGAAGTTTTTAATGAGTTGATTTTATGCAAATTGCGCATTAAACAAACAAAACAAAAAAGAAAACTTTTTGTTTATCTCAGCTGAACGAGGAAAAAAAACACGTTTGTTAAATTTTATGTCTGTAGATCGAATAGCTGATAAAAAGGATTTTTTTTATTTATAACTCCCCTTAACTTATTAAGCTGGTCTCTGCTCAGCAAAAGAAACACATTGTTATAAATTTTGTGTAATGAAAGCTTAAAATAGAGTAAATAATTTTTATCTAGAAGTATAATACGTTAGTAATACTTTCTGTTGTATTTATTTTATGTTAAAATTATAATCTGAATCACGCTGCGCCTGTTCAAGCCATCGCAGTTCCTGGTGCCTGGCGTAGGCAAAACAAAATGGGAAAATTTTTGCTTTCCACATAAAAGGTAGTTGTATCCTGTCGCGGGAGTTTTTGCAAATGACAAAATTTTTCCCTACTTACTTGACAATTATCGTTATATTTTGAAGACTTCACACAATATCGTTATAAATTATAGACTATGTGTTATTCTGATGTATAAGCTATATCATTGTAAGTTTCATTAAAATGCATTCAGTTGTTTTTACGTGAAAGAGGAACAAACATCCAAACATACTTTCGTATTTACAATATTAATCAGGATGCAGGTCCTAATTAGGTAATAGATATTAGAGAAAAATTGTTAAGCGGATCAATATGGTCTTGTTACAATAATTTTCAAAAAAAATCAAAACACAATGCTTATAGTTTGTTTTTAAATTATCATTTTAAACGATACAAATATATATACAAAAATATATTTTATATATACAAATTAAATACTTCAAAGCCTTGAATGACTCAGTTAAAAACATTTTTCATTATGAAAGCGAAAGTGTGACTGTTACCAAATCACTAATTTATAACTGCATATATATATATTACGATACAGATTATATACAGATATTACGATTGAGAGTCCACTTTATTCCAAAAAATTTCCTGTCAATAATTTAGATTTTTAAGTACACATAAATTTAATTATAATTTATCTTATTATTTACATATCTTTACTTTTATGCGGTACTGCTCTTGTTCATTTTGTATTGGAGGAAATGTGAACATGGTCGATGTGTTGAGGTGGTATGCTTATTTATATTAACAGAATTTCATACAAAATATTTTAATTTCTATATAAAGTGGTTTTCATTAATTTGTCCTGTTATAATTGTATTTAATAATAGTATTAGTATATTTTAGCTTCTAATAATGGCATATTTAAAGTACTTCTCCTTTTCCTATAAGCCCAGTTGAATAGGCAATTTATAGGTTAGAGTTGTCTGGCCTCAAAACATTGTTTAAATCTGCATTATTGTTTAATAAGGCCAAGAAATTGCTATTGTAGTACTGTGTCTAATGTTTTTTGCCATTCCGTCTAGTTTACTAAGGATTATAGCCATTTGTATATATTATTATTATTGTGATATATATATATGTAATATATATATAGTATTATAAAATAAAAGTGAAGAAGTACTAAACCTACAGTGTTAAATTAGGAAGAAATTGGAATTCACCAGACACAAAAATTGTAGATACAAAAAAGTCTTTGGATTAAACTGGAAACTTATGATTTCTAAAGCTGTCGCTAAATTAGGCCAGCGAATTAGGGTTAGCAATGCTTTATGGATCCAACCTTCCCCGTACAGCAGAAACTTTCGACATAATAGGAATATATATTATATATATATATATATATATATATATATATATATATATATATATATATATATATATATTCCAAAATAAAAGTATTCAAAGAAGTATTTACTCAATCAGTATTTTTTCATGCTTCCTACTTTACTCATTAAGATTACTAATAAATTAATTACTCATTACTAATAAAGATTGTAACGGACTGTGTGTGTGTGTATTTATAACTGTAACGGTTAGGCTAACTGTAACCGTAAGGATGAGGTTGTAACTAGTAGGAAGTCGGTCCCACCCTCAGTTGGTTCAGTTAGTGTTGTGGATGTCTTGTTGTTGTACGAGTGTGTGTACTAATATGTAATCCTGTGCCTGTTCCTCTGTCGGCCGCGAGAAATATAGCTTTTGGTTGTAAAAGATGTTGTCTTCCTTTGGATTTTGCTGAGCCGCATTTACACTTCCATACATCAAGACGTTGCCACAAGATGCAATTTTATGAAACACATTGAAATATAATTTACAAAAATTTACATTCGAGCAAGGTTTTTTAAAGTCGTCCTCAGTCCCCCTGTCAGTTTATAAATGCAGCATCATTTTTAACCAATTTTTTTTATTTACATAAATAACTTAAATAGGCATTGCATTATTTATGTATTACTGTTTTAAGTTTTATCATTCATAAAAGCTAAAAATATACATTTAAGAAAAATACCTTAACTTAAATAGAAAATAATAGAAGTAGAGAAATTTTTAGTTCCAATTTTTCAAAAGGTGCTTTTTTAATGTCAGGTAAAATAAAAATGTTAATTTTGTTTTTTCATTAATAAGTGATTTTTTAGATTTTTCAATTAAAAAAAAACTAAAAGAAAATAAAGTCTTTACTATAATCTATATATTTTGTGTATATTTATACATTAAAAGTATATATATAGATAAATAAAAAAAAATTTAAAATATCAGTTAAGAGTGCTTTAAAAAATGTTGATCGCGAATATTTTTTAATATTATTTATACGACTTAATGCATGTATACGAAGAAATACCCTTTAAATACACCAGAATAATCTTTGAAGATTAAAAAATAAAGGTTCGTGTGACGAGAATTTTTTAGATAGAAATTAATAGCAGGGCAACTCTACATATTAAACCTATTTTTTTTTTCAAATTGTCAATTTCATTTATATCGTTTCAAATTTTCGGACCTGAAAAGAAAAAATAATCTAATACATCAAAAATACGTAGATATCTCAAAATGAAAAGAAAAAAAAAACATTCTAAATATATACTTCAATCAAGTTTTTAATAGAATCTTTTTGTGTGGAAATGTAAAATGTTTTTGAAGTACGTAAACACGTTTTAATGCTAAAACTACTTTTAAATTTCTCTGTTTTGAATGGATAATGTCCTTGGCTTTTTATAACAGCTTTTAATTTGTTTTACTTCTGTTAGAAATAGAGAATTTATTTTTAAGGAGAAAGCTTTTAAATTTTCTAATGGGAATCAACTAAAATGCATTTCTAAATAACAAAAGTGCATTATAAATAGTACGTTTCTAAGAAAACATTTTTCCCATTTTTTAATATATGATTATACCTTAACATTTTATAATAGGAAAGAATGCATCAACTCGGATAAAAATGAGTAGTATGATAAAATAAATGATTCTCTACAGGATAGAGTGAAGCCAGAATACAATTTTACTTTTATATCTAAAAAATATTCCGAATTCGGGGCCCTATACTCTAATATTACCCGAAAACAGCCTCAACCCATTCATATTTCCCTACCATTTTCAATTGATTGATTGATTGAATATTAACGTCGCACTGTTCAGCTACTCGAGGGCTTTTGGCGACGGACGCACGTATCTTGAACACATGCATGACGGGACGACACCTGAAGGCACCACTCCTAATCCCACCAACACAAACGGGAGGACGTTTCACTTCGACAGATTTAATATTGCATCGCTGCCCTACACGGGGGTCTTTAGTGGTACTGGGCTCGAACTCGTGACAAAACAAGCTACACAGATCCATACAAACATGCGCTAGTACGCAATTCCATTTTCAAATAGATTGTCAACGTAATACTAAATTATAACCTTATATCTGCATTTTATATACATAACTTCAAGACAGAACGTACCTGAACACAATTACATAAACGAGAATGCTTAGGAAAAGATGAACTTTCAAATCAATTCCTGCCAATGATAAAGCCTCCCGGGTTATACTCTGTTATTATTTAAGTTGATTGTGTCGAATAATAACATATTACTGTGTTTTCTCAGGTATTTCACACTATTCTGTAAATATACTTTTGTGCAATAACTAAGAATATTTTAACAATTTAAAACAAGTGCTGATAATGACAAAAAAATTTTTTCTATTACCATAGAATTCCAAGAAAAACTACATACTGCAATGCATTTTTCTTATTATGTTTATATTTACGTCTAAGCTAACTAAAAAAACAGTTATGTGCTAGTATTTACTCTTAGCCATCTTATGGTCTAGTAAGGATTTATTTACACATTTTTTTTTAAAATCGCAACATAATTTCTAGATTTACTGCATCAAAAATTAATTTTTTCAGATTTTTAGATTTAAAATCCTATTAAAAGTAATTAATTACCGTTTTTGTGTGTGTGAAAAAACGATACAACGTCAGACATGATTGAATAAATTGATGTTGAGCAAAAATAAAAAGGAAAAAAGTTTATTTTTTATACGAAAATGCCCTAGAACGTAGGGTGAGTGAGTGAATGAATGTTAAAGTCGCACTGTTCAACTGCTGGATGGCTTTTGGCGACGGACCTCATAATTTTGAACCATGGTCAAGTGACGAGGATTAGGTTAGGGGAGGGGGCAACATGTTTTGGCTTGCTGGCCACAATGTGAGAATAAAGCAAGGGTGTCAAACTCAAAGATTCAAGAGCTATCTCAAACTCGAACAAACAAGGTTTAACTTTAGGTGGGCCTTAAAAAAATTTTAAAAAAATCAATATTTATATAAACGTAAGTTTATTTTGAATAATATATTATAATAAACATAAATATATATAA
Organism: Trichonephila inaurata madagascariensis; assembly: GCA_019973955.1. Lineage (NCBI taxonomy): Eukaryota > Metazoa > Arthropoda > Arachnida > Araneae > Nephilidae > Trichonephila > Trichonephila inaurata. The sequence continues at coordinate 31,298 of BMAV01025940.1, forward strand.
AAAAAACAAGAAACATTTAATATTTACTTCCAGACATATGACATCTCCTCTGCTACTATCTTTCCTATTTCGGGAGAAATTTTGGTATTTTAGTGCACATTATTGTATGCCGATATACTGGGTAGGCCGTGAGTTTGACACCCCTAGAGTAAAGGATAAGGGAGTGTCGGACCTTTTTAAAATGATTGCTTTCATTATATAAAAAACTAAATTTGAGTTAAATAAAATAGTGTTAGCTCTATTTAATTTATTCATTATGCTAATTGTGGATACTACATTTAATTTTACACACACAAACACATTTAATTTTAGAATTATTTTAATGAGACAAGTAGTTGTACCCTATCACACTTTTCCAATTACATTTTTTTTTTTAAATCAGGAGTGAGAAGGCTTATTTAAGCTCTCATTAGGACCTGAAAGTTTATGTCAATAAACTTGCATTCTATGTTTACTGTTGTCGATCTTCACGCAAGAAAACTTTGCTCACAAATATATGTAGATTAAAATATAAAAAACAATTTCCCGGCAAATATTTGTTCATACATGGAAATTTTTCAGCTGACACAGATTTGTAAAATCGATTAATGTCATAGAACTAAACATTTCCTACACACTGTTATCTATCTAAGTACAAGTGAATACGTTTAAGCTATAGCTTCTCAGATACTGTTTCAATATCAGAAGTAATGGAAAGGAATTTAATTTAGGCTCAATTTTCTCAAAATTCTGAAATCTTCTTGTGACCCAAATCTCCCAAACTCTGCTGAGGATCTTTTAACAGAAACACTTTACTTAGTTACTTTGTTTTCTTAATTAAGAAATAAAAGAAATCCTGTTATATTTCTGGCAGCAATGGTGGATGCATGGTGACAGAACGACAACGAGTATTGTTCAGCTATTAAACAACTTGAGTGCCAATGTTAAGACCTTTTTTCGGTGGATACCGTAGCACGTGAATGTCGCGGAAATGAGATTGAAGATGGTTTGGTCCGTGAGGGCAGCCATAAAAATTTTGTGTATGATGTTTACCTTACTTTTTTAGGAATTGATATCCGAGTCAAGCAAGATATCAGTAACTCTTGGAGGCAGACCCCTTACATGAGTGGTATGAAGGAAAACATCCTGGTTCTGCTTTGCTTGAAACAAGCAGTAGGCGAGATGAAACTACTCTTGCTGGACTTGGCAGTGGACATACTCGAGCTCAACGGAGTGTGGCGGGTCTTAAAGTTGACCCTTCTTGTCCAAAGTGCTATGTGGCCCAAGCCGCTCCTGCCCACATCTTGGCTGGTATTTGTTGCCATAACAGGCAGTTGCTCTCCAGTCCTGCTACAGCAGTGCTTCTCAAACCTTTCTATACTTGCGACCCAATTTTCAATCATAATTTTCATCGCGCCCTCCTCCGTACAATAACAATGTATTGTAATTCAATAATAATATATACTTTGATGTAAGCTACAATACGACTTTAATTATAAATCGTACAAATGATCAAGATATTAAAATTTGCATATAATTTTATGACATTATCTTAAGGTCACTGGTAACTATTCAACTGGTTCTTAACTTAGTACTGTTAAATTAATTATGAAACACATTGCGCAGTACTGATACATTTATAAGTGTATTATATCAGTGTAGACCAGTACTTTATGAGGTCCGAAAGTATTTTGTTTTGCTTCCTTTCAGTAAATTATGAATTTTTTTAAAAATAATCTTTTGTTTTCGACTCTTCGATATACTCGCGCCCCCCTTGTAGGGTTATCACACCCCCGTAGGGGGGCGCTCCCCACAGTTTGAGAAACTCTGTGCTACAGTTCTTCATTGTTTAAAGAGCATGGGTTTATGGACTTGATCTAGATGTTTCTGTCTATCAAGTGGGATAAGAAACAACGACAAGAACTCTGTTTTCCTAATAGTGAGAAATACAAGACAAATCTTTGATCGCGTTTGAGAAAGAAATCTCGATTCAAAGCAGATTTTTTTGACTTTCTTGGAGAGACGCGAAAAAACTCTTTGTTCTCTGAATGTGACCCACGGGTTAGTAGTTGCCCACTCGTTCCTTAGATTAAGTTAAATTATGATCAAATCGATATTACGTATAAAAAGTTTTGAAATATCCAATTCCACGCATACAAAGCAATTAAAGAAAATATTAAAAAATGGATCACTTATATTTTCCTGTCCATGAAGCTAAGTAGAAAAAGAAATATTTTCTTTTATTTGCTAGTTCCAAAAATGCTTTTCATGTAAGTGTTTAATATTTTTAAAACGACTTTTATTATTTAATTTAATGGACTTGTCCAAAAAGCTTTTAAGAAAAAAATTTACATGAAATCCAAACATTTTTCATTTAACATTTATCTTGTTCGCAATCTGTTAAAATTCTCTTCTAGTTTCTTTTCAGGTTTTTATTACCATATACTTACTCATTATTCACTTCAAACATCTTCCTTACCAGCATTAAATTTATCAACTTTTATCCATTTGAATTAAAATTCAAAGAAGAGACATTTTTTTAATGCTTAAAAAAAATGGTTTTTGCATTTTTTTTATCATTTAAAAGAAAAATTATTCCATTCATTCAGTGTTTCTTCTTTTTTTTTGTTTTACAGAAATCTTAATACCTCTTAGACTATATATTATTTTGATAAAAGTTTTCTCAAAGTGAAATTTTTCTCGTGTTTAAAATGCTTCTTCCATTTAATTTTCGGTTAAAATATATGAATCTTTTAAATTACATTTTTTAAATAATATTTATAAACCACTTACGAATTTTTATTTCTTTTTTTCAAAATTTATTTAGGTATTTCGTAGCTGCAATCCATTTAGATAGGTTTTAAAGAAAAATCATTTAACACGGCGAAGTTCAAAATTTTCTTTTTCTTTCTCTTTTCTGTAGTTCAAATTTTATCAATAAAATTTATTTTAAACTTACTGGGGGCGAAGGTACTCTTATTGTACAAATTATACAGCTGTTCAAACTCATTGCACGAATCGTAAAACAGTAATTTGCAGGAATTGTGCAGTTCTATTTAATTGTTCTTTTTTTTCGCAAAATTCGTTCTTGGCGCTGCTTGTCCGTTAAATTCATCACTGAAACTGTATCATCCAACACTTCATTGACAAAGTCCTTAGATTTTAATGAGCTTGCTTGATTGTTAATAAGTCTTCGTATGAGGTAACGTCTTTCTTCTCATGCAGTGATTCCAGTTTAGGCAATCATTACGGTATTTTTCTGCGAGAGATTTCCATAATGTACTCTCACAGCCGTATTGGCGACATTATATGAAACGAAGCTCATGGTTGCCAGTTCAGTGCGTACGACGCATTCAAAATTGGGGTTGCCAACTTGGCGAGTAATTTTGAACGTTGGCAATGTTGTAATAGTATAGAATACATTTATTAGAGCATCTCCAAAAATTGTTGTTTTTTTTTATAGAGAGAAATAAACTAAGGAATTATATTTTTTTAAATACGAATGAAAAAAATCATAAAAAATATAAATCACTACAACTTTTCAATTTTTTAAAAAAATTTATGTGCATATAATATAAGTATTTATTTACATTTCTTCGTATTTAATTTTAGAAAACAGAGCTAAGATGGAGATTTTCGAATTTTTATTTCCAAATTCTGATACTAACTAATTCCAATGCAATTCTAATAGAACATTCCAACTAATAGAAGCTGCATTCTCTACTTCTGAAGTAACCTCTGGAATTTCGTGCCCCATTTACAAGTATCTCACGTCAAGTTGTGCGTTATAGAGCAGAGATTGCCAATTGTACAGTAAAGGAGTCAGAGAATGTTTCTACTTTCAGCATGAGTGAATTTAAACTGTTTCTTTCCAGGTTCTCTCAAATGCAGCAATTTGCTTCAGCTACGCTTTTCCCAAACGATTTGTGAATGGAAAAAGTCCAAAAAATGTCTATTTTCGGGATTTCTTTAAGCGAAAGCTGTGCATGGAATTTGTATTTGTATTTGCAACTAAGAAGGTACAGTAAAGTATTACGTAACAAAAATTAAAATACTAGTTTCATTAAAATATAAATTCTAGTAAGTATTTAAATTTAATGATAAGTTTAACGTTCGACACTTTATTTCTTTTATCACAGTTTTTTTCCAGATTTAATTAGCTTCGCTTATAGTTCCAAATGATTTGCTTTGTTGATAATTTAATTTAATTAGCTAGTTTGTAATTTACTAATTAATTTAAAAGATTAAGTCCTGCAATTGCTTGTTTAGTTTCTGTTTTTAACGTCTCATTTTCCGTTTTATTTTTCTTGTCGTCGTTTTCTCACACTTTATATGTTGGGAAACAGCAAAAAAAAGCGAAATAAAATATTTTAATTGGGAGAAATTTTCACAAATTAAATATCGTATTATAATTTTTAAGTTAAAACATTTTCGGAAACGTTATTTACATACAACAAGAAACAGATTTCTTAAGAAGTCTTTAAATAGGCTTAGTGGAATATTCAACTTTCTTTATGGAACATATATGCAAAACTTACTGAAAAATTTGAAAATAAAATACTTTAATATAAATTAGATAATTTTATATCATCTACAAAAACACAATAATGTACAGTTCAAAAAGTATTATATGATTATATTTATATACTTTCTAATCTTATTTTAAGTGAATATTTTTAAAATAAAACGTAAACAAAGTTATTGCAAATAAGACCAAGATTTTTGTCCCATTTCAATATTTATCTTTATTTAAGTACTTCAGAAAACTTGTAAGTTAAATATTTATAAAAGTTTCAAATTGAATTCACTAATTAAAATTATCTTATAAAATGCATCAGCATATATCAAATTATACATTTTATATTTTCATTTGAAGTTTTGAAGAAATTTATGTTGTGTGTAATTTTATTTTATATTTAAAAAACTCACAAAAATTTCCTGTAAATTTTATCCTCAGGATACATTAATTATATTAAAAATTAAATGATTCAATGGATTGCTTTAACAGTAATTTTAAAATATAAAGCCTTCCAACTATTAGAATGTGTACTTGTAAGCAAAAAGTCCTTAAACAGAACATCGAATTTTAAGAAGTAAATAAGTGATAAAAAATATTTTAAATATATTTTTTATTTATTGACAAAAATGTTTTGTGTAACTTTTAAATACGTAGTTCATTTTTGTATAAATTTCCTTATTTTTTTACAAGTACTGAGAATATTAATGACTTCCACATGAACGATTCACTTGCCAATAAAACTTCAGAATACTTTTGTCACCTATATATATATACATATAGTCTTTTATTTCTTACTCATAAAAATGTTGAAAAATGATTCTTCATTTTAAAATCACGAAACATGCTAGTAGAAAATGAAAATAAATGATAAGAAAATATAAGTCGATGGAAAAGTTGGAAGATGAGAAATGTATATAAAAATCATTCTCAATTTTTCATAGAATTTTTCTTTCTATTTATAAGAAGAAAGTTCAATATTCCATCTTCTTTTCTATATTCTGATTCATATCTTTTAAAAAAATCTAACTTAGCAAGGCTAGCTATTTTATATAAGTTAATTTTTTTGTTCGCTTATTTTATGTATTAATTTTTTAGAATATTTCACGTTTGATACTTAAAAAAAAATATGATTCCTTATAACTATATCAAAATGAATTAACACATATTATTATAATTTTTAATGAAATTTTAAAAATTTTATAGAATATTTCTTTTAGAAAATATTCGTGAAACTATTATAATACTTAGAGAATATCTGAATTTTATGAAAAGTTTTCCATGAAATTCTGATTATAAGTATTCAGTCGCACTCATTCATATATCAGTAGTATGTATAATGATAATGTAAAAATGAGACAAAGTTTTTAAAACAGGCATTAAAATGTCATTTCAATTTTAAAAATAAGCTATAATTCCCAGGAGACGGAAAAAAGGAGAAAAAAATTATAATTATGTTGAAAAATACTCTTTGCAAAACTTTGAAGTGAATAGTTCTATCTGCCTGGAAGTTTTTATTGGTGTCATGTGTTTTTAGTATCTGTTGTAATTCAAATATATATAAACTAAATTTCAAAGGAACTTTCTGGAATAATTTCTTTTGTGATTCTCAATAACAAAATATTGTCAAATAATTGATAGTAATAAGTATTTTTTTTTAAAAAAAACTATTACTGTTAAACATTTCTTTAGCAGTTCTTTAATCTTTAAATTTTCTATACATGTAGAAATACGCGAAACCACTAACATTTTATTCTTGCTTATCACATACAAAGTGTAAATAGGTGAACAATTTTAATATAACTTCCATATTTCTTATTTACCTATTAAGAGATTTAAAAAAAAATTTTTTTTTCATTTATGTCAATTTCAGCATTGTTCAATTAATTATAAAACACGTTGTGAAGTACTGATACATTTATAAGTATACTGTATCAGTGCAAGTGTTAATCTTATTGTTTATTACGTCACAATGTTATTTGTTTGCTTACATTCAGTAAATTAATAATAATTATATATATATACTAGCCGTTACCCACCCGCTTCACTGGGTAGTTCACGATGTTGTATAAATATATACTGATTACATATATATAAATTATTGATATGTAGCATTAAGAATTCTATTGTATTGAAAAATATATTTATAGCTGTAACTCTCGCCTCTTGATATAAAAATGACAGAAATTATAATTTCTAATTTCTATTAATATCTAAAATAGAAGTAGAAAGATTTTTTGCCTTTACTTAACCACATCATCAAGTGGATTTCCGCCAAAACAACTTTCAGAAGATCTCTACTCCATAAAATAAACATGCGTGCTAAATTTCAAGTCTAGATATAATAGAGCAAAAACGGAATTTTTATCATCAATATGTTCCGTAACCCCGTTGAGAGTGTTCTTGAGAGTGGATTTCAATTCAACAAAAGAAGCACGCAAACCAAATTTCATTATTACAGTCCTAGTAGTTCGAAAACGGAAATTTTGTTTATCAATACGCCCCAATAACTTCCTCGCTTACTCCAGGAGATGATTTCCATAAAATCCATTCTTAGTGGAACTCTATTCAACTAAAGAAACGTGCTCCACATATTTAAAGTAAATGGGTTAAATTCAAAAACAGGAATTTTTCCATAACTCTCCTTAGCCCCTCGCAACCCCACTCTTTTTTTTTTCGGGGCGGGGGGGTCGGTTTTCGCAAAACTCTTTGTTGGAGGAACTCTATTCCATGAAAGGAACATACCTTCTAATGTTCAAGCAGGTGGGTCTACTAGTTGAAAAACGGAAATACTTATCTATTACGCCCCTTAATCCCCCTCGTTGCCCCTTGGGGGTCAAATTTCCCAAACCTATTTTGTAGCGGATCTCTACTCCATGAAAGGAATCTGATTATCAAATTTCAAGACTATACGTCTAAAAGTTTAAAAATGGAAATCATTATATATAATGCCCGTTAAGCCCGCATCGCCACTTAGGAAGCGATTTTCACAAAACCCATCTTATAGCAGATCTCTACTCAATGAATGGAATCTGCTTACTCATTTTCAAGATTTTACGTCTAATAGTTTTAAAAAAAGGAGATAATTAACTATAACAACCCTTAATTCTCCGCAACACCACTTGGAATTCAATTTTCACAAAACTCATTTCGTAGAAGATCTCTACTCTATGAAAAGAATCCGCTTACCAAATTTCAAGACTGTACATCTAAGAGTTTAAAAATGGAAATAATTATGCATAATGCCCCTTAAGCGCCCTCAACGCCCCTTGGAGGTCGATTTTCGTAAAAAGTATTTTATAGGGGATCTCTACTCTATGAAAGGAATCTGCGTACCAAGTTTCAAGATTGTACATCTAATAGTTTAATAATGGGACTAATTATCTACAACTCCCCTTAAGCCCCCGTTTCGTCACTTAGGGTTCAATCTTTTCGAAATCCGTTCTTAGCTGATGTCTGCTCAATGAAAGAAACCTGTCTACCAAATTTCAAGTCTGTAGTTTTAATAGTTCCGGAGATATCGTGATTAGTCAGTGATTGAGTCGCTTTTCTCCTTTATATATTTATCTTTTGTTTTAGACTTTTTAATATGTTCACGCCCTCCTTGTGGAGTTATCATGCCCCCTCGGGGGGCGCGCCCCAGTTTGAGAAACTCTGGTATAACACAATGTGTATATGAGAAAGTGACTTATAGCGAAAAAAATTCCTATCGTAATTATATGGTGAATAATTTATGTATTGTTATGTGAATAGAAATTTGATTTACATGTATTATGTATCTTTACTTCACAATGTGTGGTTTCATGAAACAATTTTAAAAAACATACTTTGCCTGAGATTTTTCTACACTAAATGTTTCGAATAGTAATAAATTATTTTTTTCCTTTCTTCTATGGACATTTGAAGAAAATTCTAAGACTATCTCTCTTTATTTAAAAAAAGATTCGTGATGCTGTAATAAATTTATTTATACATAAGAGGTATAGTTAATAAAACCAACTACATTTTTACAACAGAGTGGAGGAAAACCACAGTCTGGACCCATTTTCATTTATGATGATGGTGAGGATTTGCATGAACGTGAAAAAGTAAATGTATCGCAAATTTTACAGCTAATTATGAATGAAAATCCGCATGTAGAAAAATATTATACTTTGTATGCAATTAAAAAAAAGAACAAGATCAAGAGTATAGTCAGCGTTTTTAACAATAAGATTGGCATTTGCTATGACTATTAATAAACCACAATGGCAGAGTTTTGAATAAGTCGGATTATGTGTAACACAAAAGGAAACAATATTTACTCATCGACAATTGTATGTGGCTCTGTTAAAGTTCAGCAACAAGTACGGAATAAAAATTCAGTGCAATTAAGTGGAAAACGACTCAATTGAAGTACAAAGTAAAATGCGGAGATAGAGTTAAAAATTTTTTCCTGCTTTTAATATATTGAGAATAAAAATAGATCTACATAGTACACAATTTTTACAATTTGAGCAATGAGTATGAACAGTTGTGTAATTTTTACAATCAAAGAATAATGTTTTAAATATCACTAGGGATGTGCCACCCTATCCGCCTAAAGACGGACAAACCCCGTTTTACAAATTATGCAACTGTTCATACTCATTGCTTAAATTATAAAACCTTAATTTACATATTTTATGCAGTTCTATTTCCTTCAATTTTCTTTCGCAAAATTTGTTCTTGGTACTCCTTTTCAGTTTAAAGCTGCATCGGCCAACACTTCATTGATAAAGTCCTCAGATTTTGAAAAACCTGCAGCCGCTTCAGCTTCCAGGAAATTTGAGTATTTAATTCCGTTCATTGTTAAAAAGTCTTCGTATGAGTATGAGACATCGCCTTTCTTCTCTCGCAACGATTCCAGTCGAGGATATCTTTGCGTAATGTGCTGTCACAACAATATTGGCGGCATTATATGAAGCGAAGAACATAGTTGCCAATTCAGCTTGAACGACACCGGTGATATTGGGTTTACTAATTTCGCGAGATATCTTGAACATTTGCATTGTTGAAATAGTGCATAATAAATTTATTATAGCATCACGAAAAACTTTTTTGATATATTGAGAGAAAAGAAAACATTTCATTTGGAACAAATGATAATTTCTTGAATAAAAAAAGAAACATCTAAACAAATATTAATAAAGAGAAATTTTTACTTCTACTGCGATCTATGTAATAATTTTAGTTTCGAACACTAATTAGACTTTACTGCGTAGTGTATTTATTATCTTCGGAGACCTCAAAATATGTATTAATAACCCACTGCACTTAAAAGCATAAAACTCAATAAGGAAAAAAATGTTCTTGAAAAATATAATGTTTGCACCTACGTGTGTTCACTATTTTCCCTTTGTTCTTTGAGTAATTTATGAAATATGCATGTTATTTCATTTAAAACATATATTTTGAATCTGTGTTTTTTTTCTCATATGCCTTGTACATTAAAATCAATATCAAATATTCTACCTTAAATAAATTAAATTACAGATTATTTTAAAATATTTATTATATTTTACATCAAATATTCAAATAAATGTCTTTAATAACTCTTCCATCTTCCTGCCATTTTATTGTTTCAATATCGATATTACAATACAACGACAGTTTCAAATGTAGAATAAGAATTCCAGATTAGAAAGAAAAATACATTAATTAAACATATTAGTAATTTAATTTTCAGCAAAATCTTAATTGTGTGTAATGTGAAAGCCCTATCGATATTCTCTTTCAAATTTTGATTTTTATATGTTTCATCTAATAATAGTTTTCAATTTAAATTACATTTATACCATCTTTCAAGCTAATGTACTTCACTTAATTGCAAATTCGTTTACAAAGTACAAAACATTCATTTTTTACTCAAGAAAATTTGTAACCTATTATTAATATCAGGTTAAAAATAAAACTCTTGTTTATAATTAAGTTACATAAATGTAATTATATTCACGTAATTCTATTTCGACGTTTAATTTAAATTATATTTCTCTATATTAATTAATTCGCAATTCCTTGTCGATACTTCATATTCTTTTTTTCTACCTCCATCCCCAATTTAATTGTTTACTTCCAATTATATGAAATGAAAGAAAGAAATATTTTTTTTAAATACTGCAAGAGATATATTTTAAGAAACATTAATGAATACGCAGCTTGATATGTTTCTTTTGTCGTTTGTTGTTTGATATACTTTTTCATAGGAAAAATATTTAATTATATCTAAGAAACATATAAATACAAAACGGTAAAATGTTCGGAACTTTTTTTTAACTAATTCATTGTAAGAAAAATATTCAATTATTTCGTGAAAATAATTAAATGGAACTGAAGATTAATCTGAAATTTCTTCATGGAGTTTAGATACTCTTATGCACTTTTTTGTGTATTTATACCAGAAATGAAATAAAAACGAAACTATGAAATATAAATGAAACTGTATTCCTTTTCGGAAGAAATCTTTAATCTTAAATAGATAAACTGATAAAGAAATTTTATACAGAGTATATATTTCTCTCATAGAAAATTTATATTTATATTTTTATTCTGAAGGTATTTTTTACAATGCAGAAAACAGTAACAATCTGAAAAATAGTTATAATATTATAAAAAAAAGTAAATAAGAAATCCTTATAATTTGATAATAATAAGAAATATTTCTGAAAAATATTTCGCTATAAAATCTAAGTATAATTATATGATAAAAATAAATCCAAGAACAATTTTTTAAATATTATAGAGGTACCCTTGTTCATTCAACGGTGGGTAAATTCCTATTGCACAAATTATACAATTTTTCATACGCATATCTCAAATTGTAAAACTGTAATTTACATTCACTATGTAGTCCTACTTATTTGTTCTTTTTTTTCGCAAAATTCGTGCTTGGCCCTCCTCTTTTGTTAAATTCATCACTGAAGCTGCATCGCCCAACATTTCATTGATAAAGTCTTCAGATTTTGATAAACCTGCACCTCTTGCAACATTCCTGGAAAGTTGAGTATTTAGTTCCATTGACAAGTCTTCGTATGAGACAACGCCTTTCTTCTCACTCGGCGCTTCCACTCCAGGCAATTGATGCGATATTTTTCTCCAAGAGCTTGCAATAATGTAATATCGGAGCGGTATTGGCGACATTATATGAAACGAAGCCCATGGTTGCCAATTCAGCTTGTAAAACACATGCGAAATCAGGGTTGCCATCTCGGCGAGTTTCCTTGAACGTTGGCATTGTTGCGATAGTTCGTAATAAATTTATTACAGCATCACAAAAAACTTTTTTATGTAGATATTACTAAGCTAAAATTTATAGAAAAATACATCTCAAAAGAAAAATTCAGTTCGCATTTTATCAGAAATTTATAAGTAAGATAAAGTTGTATTATTTCACAAGAACGAATAGTTCTTGAAATACCCCTGTTTTCAAAAACTGCTTATTGTCACGAAATTAAAATCTCTTTGAAGTTTCAATATAAAAACTTCATTAAATTTAATTCTGAAAATAAGAAATTATAAAAATATCGTTTAACAATAAAATAAATTAATAAAAAAAACTAACAAGGGGAGGGCACGACTTAGGAAATTCATTTGATATCGAGACTTGGTGTAATAATAGTACTCTCTTAGGGTGTTCACCACTGAATGTAACTCCGTCGAATGGCCAGTCAATTCGGAGAAATCAGCCTTCGAAATTCATGCTTAGCTTTTATACAATTAAATTTTAATTTTCCGCAACGAGTTCGTAGCTTGATTGGTAAATCGTTTGCTTTCTATGATGAAGGTTAGGGTTCGATTCCACACGAACAAATTTTTTTTCTTCAATTCATTTAATTATTTTTTTAAATTAAATAAATTTATTTATGAAAGGTTTATTAAATATTAAATGATATTTTTTGTAATTATTTTGTATTTTATAAAATAAAAAAAATTTTTAAATCTATAACTTAAATTTTTTACTAGTAAAATTATTAAAAATTATTATTAATTAAAAATATTTAAAATTATTATTAATTAAAAATATTTAAAATTATTATTAATTAAATTTTTAAATTTATTATTAATTAAAAATATTAAAAATAGTTATTAAATAAAAATATTTAAAATAATTATTAAGAAAAATTATTAATAATTAAAATTAGTAAATTAATTATTATGTATTAAAATTAATTGATTAATCACTATTTATACTAATTGATTAATAGCTATTTATTATAATTAATTAATAACTATTTATTATAAATTCATTAATTATTATTAAGCATTAGTATTATTAAGAAATATTATTAATTTATTATTAAAATTATTATTAATTTATTAATAAAATTATTAATTTATTATTAAAATTATTGTTCATTATTAAAATTATTGTTTATTATTAAAATTATGATTTGTTATCGAAATTATTATTAATTTATTACAGAAATTTTTTAAATAAATTTATTAAAATTATTTAAATAAACTTTTTGAAATTAAATAAATTTATTTGAAAAGGACTTATTAAATATTTTATAAAATTGTAAAATAATTAATTTAATAATTAATATAAAAAAGACATATTTTTTATTATATTAATTATGAAATAATTAATTTAATAATAATGATATATTTTATAAATTATTTTATATGATATATAATATTTTATTTATAGTTTATTGTATTTCACATTATAAAACTATTTGCAACTAATTTTTTTTGTAGAATATCATTTAATATTTATTATATATTTTATTATAAATATTATTTATAAAAATTTAATATAATTATTTATATAATCAAAGTAATTTTTTTATTTTATAAAGTACAAAATAATTACAAAAAATATCATTTAATATTTAATAAACCTTTCATAAATAAATTTATTTAATTTAAAAAAATAATTAAATGAATTGAAGGAAAAAAGTTTATCGCGTGGAATCGAACCCTAGCCTCCAGCGTAGAAAGCAGACGACTTACCACTCAAGCTACGAACTCGTTGCGGAAAATTAAAATTTAATTGTATAAAAGCTAAGCATGAATTTCGAAGGCTGATTTCTCCGAAATGACTGGCCATTCGACGGAATTACATTGAGGGGTGAACACCCTAAAAGAGTACTACTATTACACCAAGTCTCGATCCCAAATGAATTTCCTTAGTCGTGCCCTCTCCTTGTAAGTAAAAATTAAAAATAATGTAAAAATTCATAAAAGCATTTTTTTCCAGTGAGCCTTTTTTTTTTTCTCCAAAATAAGAAAGACGTTTTCTTTTTGTAAAAAAATCAAGTTTTAATACTAGTTGGGAACTTGAAACATGTTTTGTCTTTATGTCAATAGTGAATAAAAGTCCTAAATTTTCTAAAAGTTACAAATTTTAAAATTTTATTTTGATTAACTGTGATTCAATTATGATTACCGATTAACTGTAAAACCTAAACAAAAGCTTTTAAAATTTCAAATCCTTGTATAATCTTCAATTATGACTACCGATTAACTGTAAAACCTAAACAAAAAAGCTTTTAAAATTTCAAATCCTTGTAATCTTAAATTTTTAGATGCAATTAGAAAAGCAAAATGTTAAAAAATTATTTTGTAGACTTTTGATCAAAAGATAAAAAACAAAAAATAGCATTTAGAAATTCTATGTGTGAAAATATGCTAAATACATGTGACGTCATAGTGTCATAAGTGACGATAAATGTCATCTTGTGTTTCGTGCTAATCAGTTCTAATTTTTGCACCAATTTCGCTGTTTACGAAATTTTTTCTTTTAAAAGCATTATTTTTAAAAAAATAATATAATGTATATAAGTAACCAAAATACACTAAATTTAAAAATACACAAATAAAATAATTTTTCTTTTTAATTTTAAAATTTTTTCGATGATTTTTTAGTTTTATTTGAGTTTTTATGCCAATTTATGAAAATTGAAAATTTATTTAAATTACACAAATAGAACTATAAGTACAAGTTAGTTCGATAATTTTGAAAAAAGTTGCGAACATGTGTGTCTGTCATGAATTGAGCTCATTAAAAACGGTTTTATTATCATATGACAATGACGTCACATAAATTTAGCTTATTAGGAATATAAAGCAGTAGCAAACGATTTTCCTTCCTTTTTTGTAGATAGAAGGTAAACTATTTCAGCACGTAAAACATCAAGTTAAATAACTAAGCAATTTTCTTATTTTTTTTTAAAATTGTCCACACAGCAACTGATTTACATTAAATTTTACTACTTAACTCTAAATGACAAAAAAAAATGATTTACGGGGTTCATTTATATCTTATTTTAATTTCTAACGTAAGTATTCTAGTATTGCATTAAATCGCTTCGAATTTATAGAAAAATCCAGTATTTTGCATCAGAATATAAGTTTGTATCAGAGAAACTTAAATCTTCCTGGGTAATATTCTAGTAAGAAATATTCCAAGAATAACGGTACGAAGGTACCTGGAGGATACATCAAATCCCTTTGCTAAGATATGCTTTGGTGGGTGGATTTGGAAAATGGATGGGATATGGAATTTCTTTCAAAAGAAAAATTCAGCAGTCACTTTTTTTTTCATGTACTTCATATCTTTCTGAAGAATTCCTACACTACCATACAAACCGTGCACTTTTCTCCGAAGAAAAAATTCAATTCGCTTTTAGATGTTTTGCATCCGAAGCTATGTCACAATATTTTGATTTTGAAGTAGATCTTAATGCTATGCGTATAAAAAAAAAAAACTATTTCAAAGGAGATGAAATAGTATTCAATAATAGAATTCAAAAAAGAAAAAAAAAATAATAAACGTGGTCGTAAATAGCATATGAATGGTACAATAACATTGCTGAAAATGAGAGGTTTAAGCAATATAAATGCTTAAAAACAAATTTTTAATTAAAAATGTTAAGACTCATTAAATTTATAGTTATTTGTGATTTAAAATTGTGCAGGTTTTACATATATATATATGATAAAAAAATAAATTATTTCCCTTTGAGTAATATATATTAATTTCAAAAGTTTTCTGCCTACGTTCTGAGACAAGTTTTTTAAAATGCTACGCGATTAGTAATTTTATGTTATTTTGCTGGTGTTTATGACTTGAATTCATGAAACACATCAATCAGGAAATCGTATAATAATTTAAATTTATTAAAATGATGTATTTTAGGTAAAGTTTGATGAAAATTATGCCAAAACTCAAGACACTCTACATGGAACTAAAATCCATGTATTGAAATTATATTTTTTACACAACATCTTTAACACAGTTATAAAAGCAACGAACCAAAACTTAAAATATATTTATAGTTACAAATAAGTTACGGCTCATTGCACATTTCATTACAGAAAATTTTATAACATGTTCGTAACAATAAACTTTTAAAAATAAGAAACAAAAAGTATTTATGTTAGAGCTAAATCCTTAATTCTTTGCCTTTATCATACTTTAACTAAAATGTGTACCAAATTTGAAAGAAATACACAATAGATTTTTGAGATATCAGGTTTTAAGTAACACAGCCTTGACAAAATAAAAAAAAGGCAATAAAAATAAATTTAAAACAAGTAATATAAAAAATAGTTTTTAAGTCAATTCCTACTTAGATCAACAACGAAAAAGAAGGTTATTGTGCTATCCTCTTTGTTCCAGAGCTCCCCACCAGGTGGTGCTACAGCATATCAACTTCCGCACCGTTCAATCAATCACCAAGTTGCCAACAGGATCGACAAAAATGACGTCAACGTGGCTGTATCGCCAATATTTCGCTGTGTTTCTGTTGAAACGTCATTATAATGTAAGGAACGGCGTTGCTTGCCAATATTACAAATTTAACATAAAATAAATACAACAGAAATTAATATTAATGTATTATACATCTACATATAAACTATTTACACTATTTTAAGCGTTCATTATACAAAATGTGTAATAATATGTTACTTTTGCTGAGCAGGGATCAGCTTAAGAAGGTGTTTTTCAAAAATAGACCCACAAGAGAGTTACGATGCGTTATAAATAAATAAAAAAATCTTTTTCATCAGCTATTAGATCTACAGACTTAACATTTAACAAATAAAGATTTTTTGTTTAACTGATATATGCAAAAGCTTTTTTTTTTTGTTTAATTTGCAATTCACGTAAAATTAACTCATTAAAAACTTCTTTATCCTTCAATCTGTATTGCTAAATTTTTTAATTCACCCGTGCGAAGAACGGGTGTACCATATAGTGTAGTCTAAAGACATTGGTTACAAGCAAAAAATTTGTAAACATTTTTAAATAAAAGATTTTTGTATAAATCGCATCATATCCCCTTAACTAGTATAGTTATTTAGCCCCATTATAATATTATCTAAGACGGGATTGCAATAACACTGAAAAATACAACTCGTTTCCAAAGTAAGATGATTCCGTTATCAGATTTCTTAAGAAAAATATATAAATTATTCAGAAAAAAAATGTCCTTTTGAAAAAAATATTTCTCAATCCATTCCATCCGAACACACTTTCTCGACAAGCCTGTAACGGAAGTGCGCCGTCAAAACAACGCTTCTAATTCATTCAAGGAAACTTTAAACTCCGCGAAAAACGAAACGCGGCAGGCTATCTTTTAAAAATCGCGTGGTTGCCATTCCGCAAAATAATATTTATGAATGGCAGAGAGAACTGGAGGCTTTGCCGTTAGCGCTCTCAACGATGAGTAATGGCAGAGATTTTTCTCCCTGTAATGGAACACTGGGGGATTTTAAATGAATCAGAATTAGTCTTTTGGACGTGTCGGGGCATCAAACTACCGCCACTTTATTATTATGGGGCTGAACAGGATTGAATTTCCCATCACCTTGAGACATCAATTAGGTGGCTTAGAGCCCATTTCATTAATAATATCAGAATCGGTCGCTTATTTTTAATCACCATGTTTCGAATAAAACAAGCTATTGACGTAAATCACGACACATGTTTCTTGGTAGTTTCAAATTGTTGGAGGAGAAGGGTATTAAATTACGCATCTCAATAAACTGAATTACGTTCATTTAAGTCAGATATTTGATAGAAAATGTCGATGTAGTTGAATGAGACGTTTGAGATTTGTGTAGTACACGAATGTGAGATTATTTAACTTCAAATAAGTATAATATTTCTTATTATTTTCTTTTCTTCCTAATTATTAGAATGGATTTCGAAAGTTTGTATTTTTTAAGCCACAGTTGGGCAACTTGTTTTGCCTCGCAAACCACATTGTTGTAGTGGAAAATACCGGAGGGCTTCACCTTTTTAAAATGATTCCATTCATTGTAAAATATAATAAATATAATTTAAAAAAATGGCAGTTTTCTTCTATTTATTTACTGTGCTAAATAATTTCATAATGTTCTAGATCTCAAAACCCTCTAAGAGGTGCATCCGTCTCTCAGACGGGGATGATTTGTTTTAATGCCTGTAGATAACGCTGTGGTGTGATTCTTGGGGTGGGCTGCCCTGACATCGCCATTTGGACTCTACCCAGGAGAGGAATACCTGGTGGTACTTGGCGATAAGGACTTTTAAAACAGTACTTAAAGTAATAAAATTCAAAAAAAAAAATGCGTACCCGTTTATCACACGGATGTTCCTCAGTGTAGCAAAAATTGATGTTCCGGCCAGAGGGTTAATTTTAGAATCAGTTTAAATGAGACAAATTTACATGTCACACTTTTTTTCCCCTTTTTAAAAAGGAGGAGATGGTTCTTAAATTTTCCCAAGCCTGAATTTTTTGTCAGCCAACTTGCATTTATATTTACTTTCGTTGATTTTCATGCAACAAAAATTTTCTTACTTAAAAATATCGACAAAAAATAAAAGAAAAATATCCCGGGAAATTTTCCTTCATTGAAATTTTTTTTAGAAAAAAAGTTTTTGAAAAAAGTCAATGTTTTAGTATTAAAAAATTTTTCCCCCCATTGTGATTTAATCTGTTTCCAGTAAAAAGTTCAAGTTGTAGCTCCTCAGGTGCTGTATCAATATCCGCAGTAATGGGATAACAGAGCAATTTAAATTTTGGCTCAATTTTCTTAAAATTCTTAAACCTTATAGTGACTTAATCCTCCAAACTCTACAGATGATATCTTAAAAGAAACACTTTCAGGTTTTTGTTTTCCAAAAAGTGAAAAATAAAAGACGAATTTTGGATCACGCATGGAAAACAAGAATCAGTTCAAAGAAGATTTTCTGACTGTCTTGGCGAACCACATAAAAATTCTTTCGCTGGCCGCTAGTTGCCTATCCCTGTTTTAAGGAAATAATTACGAATCACGATCTATTATCGTATATTACCAAGACACATGAAATCCCTCTTCATCAAAATGCAAGAAGTCGTTTGTTATGTGTTTTTATTGATCTTTACCATTATAATAAGTGTTTTTAAAAACATAGGAATAATTTTTTTCTGAAAAATTGTTCTTTTTTTTCTTCAATTGTTTTTTTTTAGGAATAAAAATTTTAATTTTATTCTTTTTTTCCAATTCTTTGGGTTATAAAGACCTATAAAAACCAGTTTAGCTGAGTGGTGGGGATACCGCGCTTCCCAAAACCCCATGTTTAGGGGTTTAAACCCCAGCTAAGGCAAAACAGCCTTTTTATTTCCTTTTAATGGGCCCATAAATGAGTACTAAGTTTCTTGGGAACCAAACACTAAAAGGGGTTTTACGTCAGATTTTAACAGTTTACTGGAACATCTGGGCATGCACCATGCCCAAGGTCACGGGAAAAATTAGTTTGGGGCCCGTAGGTCTTGGGCCCCCAGGGCTGTGTTGCGCCACTGAGTTTAGTTTAGTAAAGACCATATAATAAAATATATATGAACTGACTTTTTTTTATAATCTTTTGCCGCGTTCTTCCTGATATTGTTTTGAAGGTATTGACATAAAAATTATAACATTAAGTTTTCGATTGCGTTCAAGAAACACCCGTATTATTTACGACCCTTGAATTAAAAGAATAAGACTTGAATTTCTAAAACAAAACATATTTATCTCTTATACCCGCAGTAACACCCTTTATTTGTACAAACCCATTATTCGCGAATCTTTAATCAAGAAAGAAACATAATTGATAAATTTAAAGTATGTAGTTCAAAATCGGGAGTTATTTTAGGAAAACCAGATTTCATTGGATTCCTGCTCACCAGAAGAAACATAACTGATAAATTTCAATTCTGCACAAATGTATCAGTTCCCAAGTTCTCGTGATGAGTGGGTGAGTTATTTTTCTCCAATAAAAAGATAAAAATACACTGTGAAAACTTTGATGTTTGACTGTAAGATATATCAGAATCTACTATATTAGACAATTGCAGTTCATTATTCAGTTAGAATCTTATAAACATTTCTGCTCTTAGTAACAATTCAATAAATAAAATTATTGTGAATTTAGTATTTGTATATCATAACTAAAATTCTGATTTCTGTAGCTATTAATGTATCCCGATATTTCCAATAATAAATAGGAAAGACTAATTTTTAATCGTATCAATTATTCATTTGTACTTAAATTTTATTTTTCAGATATATTTATACATTTCCGAAACATCCACCTCAATAAAAAGTAATAAATTATTTGTTACAATGAATTCAAATTCCAAATAAAAATTGGCCTTAAAATAATATTAATTTATTTAAAGACGTAAATATTACAAAAATATGGTTTTTATGCTTAGTTATGAGAAACTATTTTACTAAATACCATGTTTCGTAGAAGTAATAAAATAGCATTTTTTCAGCCCCTAAAAGCTTCTTCAAAATTCTTGAATTTATATATTCAAGGCTATGATTAATATTTTTTATTTATCAAGCCATTTTTTTAAATATTTTTTTATTTCTTTATTTGTCTTAAGCAAATACAAATTTAGTTTTTTTTAAATACTAACAACCAAAGAAACACTTATAATACTAGTTACTATTGGGTACATATTATTCATTAAAAAAAACAGGATTATTACAGACTAATTATTTTTACTAATGAACAAAACTATAAAAGTAAAAGTGCTTAGTTTAAGTAAAAAAAAGTTGAATGAAATTTTAATTAGGAAGGATTAGAATTTTCTCTCAACATTTTTTTATGTGTTTACATTTTTCTCTTATTTCCCCATCAAAATATTCTAATTAAGTTTTTTACTAATAAAATCAAGGAAAACTCCTTAAGGATAAAAGAATCCTGAAGTAATCTCAAATCATACATCTACGTCATAAATTAAAATCCGAAAAACTCTTAAAATGGACTTCTGCTCTCACATTCATTTACATGCAAAATATAAATAACTCTACAATGGGATCTAGGATCTATAAAGACTAACGGTTGCCAAAAATTTGCATATAAATTAAATTACCATAAAAGAAGACGAAAGAAAAATCACGAAGCAGAAACTTCATGATAAATTGCGCGTGAATTTTCATTGTGGAGTGGAATTCGAGAAGCAAACTTGGAGAGCGATAAAATAAGCCAAATTGAAAAGTAGAATGTCCTTAATGCTTAAATCGCAAAATATTAGAGAGTTCTACTAATAAATGGATTCTGCTCTTCATGATAATAACTACTTCGAAAAAGATATTAGTTTTTATAACTAGACTAATGTATTGCTTTCAAACTGTGTTTGAATACAATGAAGTCCATTACCCAAGTTTCACGTCATACAAAAGCTACTGTAGCCATTTTGAAATGTGAGAACTACAGCAGATGGTACCAGTTTGTAAAACTTTTTATTTACTTCCAGTGTTATTGTTCTTTAACTTTTATTATTTGAGCTGTTAAGCATTAGAAAACTTTTATTAAGTTCAATATTTATTCTTTGTCGAACGAGTTAGGCTTAAGTAGGTGAAATTGTTCTTTAATGTGTAGAAATCTTCTTTCATTGTTCCATCATTTAGTTTTAAGATAAGGAGCTAGATAAAAACAATAAAGCATTTACAAGACGGGAAAATGCTTACCGTGGATTAATGTAGCACAATTAAAAAGTAAAGTAGATAATTAACGAAATCAAATAAACGCAAAAGCTAAGAAAGGATATAACTATGAAAACAATCGATAGGGTAGTTATTGAGTAAATGATCTTTGTTGCATCATTAATACCACATATATTGTTCAATCAGCGAAACTTCAATACTTAAGTTGTTAGAATCTTATTTTAATTACTCGTATTATTTTGTAAGATGTTGTTAAAGTTACTTCATTAACAAGGAATAAAATAATTATGCATATGTTCCTAGCGTTAATTTGATTCATAATAAAATTTTTCTGTTTATTAAAACATATTACTTATATTTTATTTTTTAAAAAGTATTAACTTATATATATTCTATAGAATGTATATATCTTGAGATTAAAAATTAAAGGATGAAGACATTAATTGTTTTATAATTTATGTATCTATAATTTCTTTGTATAACAAGAGGCATTCGATTTTTTTGTGCATAGTTAATTTACATTATTTACATGCTAACTGCAAAATGGCACAAAAGAAATTATTTTATATATTTTAGCAATAAAAGTAGAGATCCGATCAAAATTTATGAATTACCAACAAATTTAAAAAAAACTAAATTAGAGAAAAAAAAAGTTTGGAAAATGAAACAATATTAAATTATTTAAAATGCAGCTAAAGTTTTACATTTAAAAAAGTCAAAGTGTGTTTTGAGAAAACAATAAGAAAGAAAGAGATATTAACTGAATAATATATAAAAAAGGTGAGTCATTATTCGATTTTTATGCATTTAAATTGTAATTTTTTATTCAAGTTTACTTCTTCTAAAATTTTAAAAACCCTTTTCAGTTGAAAAGTTTTTTTTGTTAAACCAGGATAAAAAAAGAAAGGACTGGGGAAAACTATATTATATGCATAGTTCTAAAAGAGAATCGAATTTTAAAGAATTACTGTTCTATTTTCAACAAAAATTTCTACTTTGCAAAGAAATAGTTTAAAGTAATATCTTATCATATAGCCAATAAAGCTATAAAAAGCACAAACAAGAATTAAAAGCAGGTTTTTTTTTGAAATACTTAGTTAACTTAGTATTTAGGAGGATATCTTTACAATAGCCTTTCAAAGTCTAGGCTTAAGAGTTCACTAGCTTTTTCCGTAACTTGTGCTGCGAAGTTCCGCCATTCTTCGGTAATCACTGTTTTTAGTTTTCTTTTCCTTTTAAAGTTGCTTTGTTCAACTTTAACCCTCAGTTCTCTCTAAATAAGTACAACTGAGTTTAAATCCCATGATTAGGGTGGTGTTTTGGGAGCTTTTGGGCAGTTAAAAAAAAACCAGAGATGAACATTCAGAGTGTACTTAGGTTATTTTGATGAAAAATAAAGTTGATTCTTATTCTCAAAATTTTTGGTTGATAGTTCGAACTAACCTTAGTTATATTTTTAACATTTTAAGGTAACGGACTACGTTCGCGAAACCATGATTTTTCAAAAGCATACACACACGAATATTTCTATTAATATTGAGTATTACTTAGATTTATACATGTATAAAATTGTTTTAAGAATATTATTACAATAAAAAAACTATTTTTATGTAATATTTTGGCAAAAAAAAAAACTTAGAATTACCTATTTTTAAAACATTCTCCTATTATGAAAAATGCTTCTAAAATAATATTATTTTGCTTGTATATAGTTAAGACTGCTCCAGAGAGCCTGAGCTAGGATTTTTGAAAGACTCACATTACATTCAGAGTTATTACCAATTCAAATAATTACTGGTGTTTTTTTTTTAAATTTCTCCACTCTGATATATATATATATATAAATTAAACTCACTTTTAAATTATATAGTTCAGAATTCCTAGAGAGAGTTCAGACTCTGTACAGAGGTCTGTGCTATATATGTCAAAATATCATTATAGAAGCTTTTTCCATAAAAGGAGAATGTTTTGAAAATAGGTAATTCTATGTTCATTTTTTTGCTAAAATGTTGCATTTAAATAATTTTTTATTGTAAAAATAATTTTAAAACCATTTTATACGTGAATTCTAATCTAAATGGCACTAAATATTAAAAAAAAATTTTTTTTTGTACGTTTTTGCAAATTCGCGGTTCCAAACGTAGTCGGATACCTTAATAGAAGTATCCAGTTAATCGTTCTTAATTTTAATTAGAAGTTATATTATTTCAAAAACACATTAAATACGTGTTTCTCTGTTTAGTGAGTTTTAATTTATTAAAAACCTTACGCATTAATTTTTTGAAAATTGTATCGACAAAACATTATGGCTTTAAGACGAATTGTAGAGAACAATTACAGAGATTAAAAAAGTCTCATTTTTGTATTGAATTAGATACAAATACTAAAGTCATACCGCAATTGAAAAATAACTGCTGCTTGGAAAATTAATATTTGATAAGGTCTTTTGAAAATTTGTCAAGAATAAAAAGACTTTCCAACAACTATTCAATTTTGAAACACGAATATCTTCGTAAATTGGCATTATTAGTGCTAAGGGTCGTTTACAATAAATAAGGCTAACACAAAAAGACGTCTTTTGTGCAAAACTTGGAATTATATAATGATGCAACTTCATATTGTGGCTCTTAAATATGTTTTAAAACAGGCATACAATTTTGAAGATGCCAATCTCTTTGAATACGGCTGCATGTGAAAAATAATTTTTACTTATTTTCTTCTTTGAATATCAATGGCATTTTACGATTCAATTTTTTTATTGTTCTATTTTATTTAAATTGTAACGAGATTATGCTTTAAGGGTTGTTCTAAGTAACTATTATCAGTAAATTTCCTTAATCATTCAATGAGAAATCCAAAAAGCGTATTAACGGAAAATCTTATTGTAAAATTATATTAAAAGTAAAATTGTTACGAATTTAAGAAAAGATCATATCAATAATAATAATATACTCGTATTATATTGTATAAAGTGATTTTTTTTTAAATTTGAAAAGAACTTTGTGTCAGTTAAGGAACTTTTAAACTCAAAAAAAAGCATACTAATGTTATGCACGAGGAATCCAGCTTTTAAACCTTAAAAACTTTTTTTATCGAAGAAGTAGCGTAGCATTATATACATAGAGACACAACGATATTTTGTCAAAGAGAAAAATGCTTTTTGAATTGATTCTAGGGAAAAACTTTGTGTCAAAACAATAATCAACAAATATGCATAAATTAGATTTTCCCTCAACTACCAGCAGAACTATTCAAATTTCAGCTCATTTAACCAGTAATTAGAATAATTTCAACTTTAAGTACAACCGAAAATAAAATTTTTCCGTACCGTTAAAAATCGCAAAGGTAAACATTGTTGTTTAAAATCTTATCACGAAAACAGATTCTTTGTTTCTGCTACTTTTATTTCTAATTTACATAATTATACATCACAATATGTAAAATTGTTTTTTCTTTTGCATCATTCATAAGACTTGAAGAATTTTTCAAGTAAACCAATTCTTTGCATAATGCTAGCACACATTGAAAACTCACTTAGTTAATTAGTGGAATTTTTACATAAATTATGCACGTTTTAAGCATTTTCTTACTTTTTTCAGTTTAGGAAAACTTTCTTTCTGAATAACAAAATTTTCCACTTTCAAACTTTGGAAAGAATATTCTGTTTTAAAAATTTTGAGGTTCGTGGGTTCTCCCAAAACACACAAAATTTTCACTTTAAGTTGTTTTTGGCAAGTAAAACAGAGATATGTGTTACATGTTGATGAAGATTACATTTGAGTTTTAAGGAGGAACTATTTGATAAACATACCTGATTGAGATGACTATCTGTTGTTCTATATGAAAGTTCAAGCTTCTAAATACCAGATCATTTCCTGAAAAAAAAAAAAATTTTAAAAAATGTCTAAACAAAAAAAATGATAATTTTCTATTAAAAAATGTATCATTTTGAGTAAACATGTTTGGTTAAGTGCACAAATGAAAACTAAAAAAAACCAACAGGTTTTTTGCGTTTTAATAATATTTTGCATAAGTATCATATTTTTATCTTTACATCAAAAAAAAACGAAACATACGTAATAAATCACAAATATATGTATTTTTTTTTAAATTTAGAGGCATTTTTGGGGATTTTCTAGTGGCAACCCTCGCTACTCAATTTGGACTATTGGAGCTCGGTTGCTAAATTCTGCACAAGAATAATAGGACATCACAAATTTGGGTATGGTTTTAAAAGAAGCTTTGCCAAAAAAAACCCTTTAAAAAAATCTCGCCTTTTCTGATTAGTGCATTTTAATTTAGTTCCTTCCGAGCACTTTTAGCAGTATAACATCGGTAATTAATATTAGGCCCTGAGCAACCAAAATTTTAAAATATTTAAATATAATTTTGGTCCATTACAGAAATAAACTTTTTAAATTTCTCAAAATTCTTATTTTACAAAATTTGTGAAAAATTAATATTTTATATAATATTAAAAGTAATCAACTTTTTACCAAACATCAGAACATTTCTAACATAATTAGATATATGGTTATTGCTAAACCAAATGTCTGAAACTGATTTTTACTCACGTACCGTAATTTGTAATTCGTAACAATTCGGTGTATGCAGGTACCGACAAATACCAATTTCTAATATGGATACTATCATTCTTAAACATGTATCTATTTAAATTTCTTAAAATATATTTTCCTGTTAAATATTTCGAAAACAAACAAATTACATATATAGTAGTTCTTCAAATTTACAAAAAATATTTTACAAAAGCTGCAACTTCTCAAGCATAGAGATTGAAAAAGTGTTCACTGCTATTAACCATGGCGGATACAAAAGCTCTCCGTCGAAGATTTTTTTCCACGACCATAGAAAGCTTTGCATTCAATTAATATAAGAATAGAAAAGAATATTTGTAAGCTAAAAATAGCTTAAAAATGATATTCAATAAAATAAAAATAAAAATATTCATTTGTTATTTCTAGAAAGTAGTTAATAAAGTAAATCAAAGTGAAAGTCAAAAAGAGTGGCAATAAGGAAATAAAATAAAGAAAATTGAATCATTTTTGAATTATTGAAAAGGGGCGGGGCTCGTCAATTTGCTTTGTGGACAATACCTAAGATTGCTTTCTTAATTGTTCTAAAAAATAAATTTTATCTACCTTTTTTTACTTTTTCCTTTTTCAAGAAAGATACGCTTTAAGACAAGTGAAATAATACAAATAATAATAAAAACAATTTTAAAATAGATCATAAAAGCAACAAACATAAAAGCATACTCTTATTTTATCTTAGCAAGATTTTTAAAATAAAAATGCCATAACACATGAAACAGTTCAATTAAATAATTTTTTCCTTGGCATGCCGCCAATAAAACTTACAAGCGTCACCTTGCAGCAAGCTTGCCGTAACTTACAAACCACTGTCCTAAAATATTATTTTGCTACACAAATAAAATCACCTTCTTTTTAGTAGTAGGTTCATTATACTTTTGATCATCATGTTTTCTGTATTAGAATAAAACTGATGATCTCTTTTATCCTTAAATGTATTACATCATTATTTCAAATATTCCTTCCATTTACTACATAATTACTGTAAGAATAATACAATTTTTTTTTGAGAATTTCCGATGCTTCCTTACGCGGAATTTCACACAATAATCATAAAATCCAATGATATTATAATTAAGCTGCTATTAAAAGAAACATTCTTTTACCGTGGTCTTGTGTGGAACCACTTCTTTAAAATTCCAAGTATTTTTCTCCCAAACATATAAAAATGTTACGTTTATTTATTTTAAAATTAGCTACAGCTTGTTTTTAAAAGTTTAAAACGGTACAATTACAAAAAACTCTTTGATTGAATGGTTTTTACATTTTTTTTCTTATAATCTAATAACATAATGTATTACTTACATTTTGTGTCTAGCCAAAAGCTAACTCTAATTTTTTGAAGAAAGATTTAATAATTTATGAAGGGAAATTTAAATGGTACTTATCCTACAACAATTGCCGTACACACATGAAATTTGATTTACAAGTACTTCAAGCTATGTATAACAAAAGTTGATATATAATTTGGTATTACAAGATTGATATTCGTAATATACTTTTTTTAATGAATGCTTATTGAAAACTTGTGAAAAAGTGCCTGAACTCTTAACTAAACTATTGTTTAAAAAATAGGTATTGCTTTGATTCAAAAATGCATACCAACTTTTTTTATATGTACTAATAGAAATAGGTATATATATATATATATACATATATAAGCATTTGGAACAATAAAAAAAAGACCCCTTATCATTTATAATGAAGATATGCTAGTTATTTGTTTTCTGAGATGAATCACTTTAAATTTTTCATTTGCCATTGGGACGTGTATAAAAACAAACATAACTCAGAAATTTTCTAACCTAAAGCTTTCACACACACAAATTCTGTGACATTGTATAATATCACATGAAGAACGACAAGCTAAAAATACTTTATTTGAATATTTTCGACCGATTTTTGTCAACTAAAATAGGATTGTGTATTTGTTCTTTACATAATATTCGGTGCCATTTCCGCAAAATTGATAAGAACAAACTAATTTCAAATCTTGTTTGCACCACGTTAGTTGAATAGAATAAATAAATGACTGTAAAATAAAAAATGGTGTTCATTTACGTTAAAAAATTACAAAGATTCTGACTTTAAGTATATCGGACTGAATAATAAATAAATATATTTTCTTCTTACACGAGAAATAATCATAAATTAACTGCCGGTCAATCACTTTTGTTATTTGAAATTTTGTTTCAGAAATATTTTTTCTTTTTATTTTTTAACATACAACAGTCTAGTACTTTCATAATTTAAATTATTTATTTTCCATCTGTTTTTACTACTGTTTTTTAAAGTTAAAATAGCAGATAAAAATTTTCAAATCCTTTTCAGGAAAAGAAAATTTTTCTATTTTAAAATTGATGATTGTCACATTTAATTTTAATCTCATGTGTATTATTTTTTTTTTAAAAAAATAGAATGTATGCTGTGCGTGAACGCAATTATGTAAACAAAATGTTTAGAAAAAAAAAAAAAAAAAAACTGTCAAATTAATTGGGGCCTATGATAAAGCATTCGCGGGTTGTATTCGGACTCTTATTCCATTTTTCAGTTTTTATTGTCTTGTAATAATATATTACGGTGTTTCTTCGTATATTTTATGGTGTCATGTAATAATATATTTACGGGTTTTTTCTGTTTTATGTTTTTTTATGTCTTTTTGGGAAAAATAGATTTTGAACAAAGGAATACAAATGCCAGATAAAACTGCTCATTGATCCAAATTGAACTGTCAAAATGAACCCCCTCCCAAAAAAACACACTACACCCTGTTATGTATTTTTCCTATGATATTTATTTGTTTTAAGTCTAAACAAACTAAAAATAAATGTAAATCCCAATATTAATTTAGAACCCCTTTTTCTCTGGAGGGTTTAATCTTTTCGAGTGGCGACCCCTTTTTTTGCAAAAATTTTTATCCCCCCAAAAAGAAAATGGCAAAATTTATTTTTGTAAAACCCAAGGGCCAAAATTTATGCTTGGGTACTTTTATATGTGTTTTATTAGTAGTGTATTATTATTTTGAAATAATAAACATCCGCAATAAGATTTTACTTTGAATATTTTCTATTTCTAACGGGCTGCGGATTGGTGCTTTACCGTTGCAGACCTAGTACATTCCCCCGAAGCTTACTTTGAATATAAAGCTACACAGAGTTTAAATTAAAAAAAAGTATTATATAATGTAAGCACACGGCAAATTATACACATTCTATAATCTGTTTATTAAGTGTTGTCATTTTGGGATCATCACATTTATTAATAATTGTACATGCAAAGTTTAAGTATCAATGGAAAGGATGTGCTTGATTATTTTTAAATTTTTCTGGCTGGTATGCCAGATTTCCAGGGCCCTAGATGTTTTTAAAATTTGAGCAATCTATTTTATGAGGCATTTTTCCGACTATTTAGCTGAGAACCCCCAAGTTTTTGTTTTCATTTATGTTTTTATATTCATATTTTTATGATCTAATTTTAGATTTTAAAATAAAAACTCCTTTATATATAAAATTTGCTTTTTTTATATATTAACTATAAAATGTATTTTTAATATGTACATTTTAAATATGTAATAAAAAAATACACAACTTTTTAACCTACTTTGATAAACTAACTACGCAAAAATCTACTCTAACTACTAAATCTTAGAATAATAGTCGACACCATTGGACGAAGTATTTTCTCAATATCCTTTAGATTTGTTCGATACTCCAGTAATAATCTAAATAAACAATTAAATTATCTATTATCTTTTTCCCTAAAACCAAAAAAAAAATGTTTTTAAAATTTTTTTAAAAAACCCTTTTTTTTATTGAGATGTAGGGTTTAATTTTAATGCGTAATATGGCCACAAATATGGAGTTAAATAACACAACGGTACAAAAAAATAACAGATTAAATGATTTGATATATAATTAATGATGTTTAGAGTTGCAAAAGTAATATAATTGTATTCCAAAATGCCGCGAAAATTTTTTTTTTTTTGATTTTAAAACCAGTCCAAACATAAATAGTGTAATTTTTATTACTGATAAAACACATCAACAAATGAGTTTTTAAGAATGTTTAAATATATTAATAGTACTTTAAATAAATAAAACAATGTCATTTTTAATATGCATCGATTTTGACAAACTTTCCTTTCTCACATTTTTTTTAAAAAATTTCATCAGTGTATATACTACAAAAGTTCCATTTGACTAAAAAAAATAATGCAAAAGCAAACAGATTTAAACTAATTTCATTGATTTTTGGTTTTATTTAAAATTTTTACAAAATTCCCAAATGAACATAAAACACTATAAGTCATTAATTTCAGTTTCCATTCCATTTGAAGAACAATACTCATGATTAAGTAACTTGCATCCGGAAACATTGAAACAACTTTCAGAAGTATCCACCGTGAAAACTAAAATTAACTTCCTTCTAATCTGAAGACACCATCCAAGATTCGAAGCTGTGTGACGTAGCGCGTCGCTTAGCAACGCTATGGATGGACCGACGCAACTCGACAAGAAATGGAGGGGGGAGAGAGGCGATGATAAAAATGAAACTAAATGCACTGAAAAAGCTAAAGAACTAGAAGCGAAGGGGAGGTGTACGATAAAACAGCCGGAAAGATAGCGTAAGCAACACTGTCAAGTTGTATCTCTCTAAAAATAATAATAAATAAGAAAAAAAATATTCAGTCTAAATATAGGCTACTTCGTCATAGAAACGGGGGTTGATCCTTTTATCCGTATTTTTTTTCTTTTTTGCTTTATTTTCTTTTGCTGTACACAGCAGATGTGGAAACTGTTATCTTACGGGATTTTACTTTTTTTTGCATGAACAGCTGTAGTATCGCTAGGTGAAGGAGTTTAAAACCCCACAAAATTGAAGGGCACCGTATTTTAAATTGCACAGGGTTTTTAAACAGTCATTTACGGTGACTCAAACGTAAAGGTTAACGCTACATCTTCATTTGCTACAGCGTGTTTCAACATTAAGATAGCAAAATGTCTTTCTGGTGTATTTTTCTACAACGTGTTTAAGTTAACTTGATCTAAGCCTTCTGTAACCAGCCGCTTTCGTTGTTCCATAATTGACAGCTTTTTTAAAAACGTGGTATCTTAATTTCATACTATGCCTTACTTTTGAAAAATTGAAAATTTAATTTAGATATTGGGTGGTTAAAATTGAAAGTTCACCTACAAACAGCATCTTACAGCTGAAACAAATGAGTAGATTGGGCCCCCAATTTTAAAAGGAGATTAAAAAATTTTTTTTTAAATTTTTTTTCCCGTAGAGTCAAATTTTACCAAATTTAATGAAATCTGCTTTCTTCTCTTTTAAATTAACAAAAAAACCGTTTATGGGGAGGAAATTAATTTTAAAATTATTATTAAAATTTATATTAAAAAATCCTTTTCATTTTGGGTCGCCCGGAGGTGATTAATAAAACGCCCGCATTACCCGTTTTACCATTTATATTATTAACTTTTAAACGCACAACTCTATTTTTTTAAAAGGGGAAAAGCATTTAGTCAAAAGGAAACTCACAGTTCTTTTCTTTTTCCTTTCGGACGGGATCCAGTTGTTCCCAAATTGGTCCCCTTTGGGGTAAACCAGGGGGCCCCCCTGCGATTAGGAGTCCATCGAAAATTAAAATTGATTTGGCGGTCCATGAACAATCCCCAGGGGTTTGAGCAAAAGGGTTTTAAAAATTAAAATTTAAAAAAAATTAAACCGTTTTTTTGTGGGGTTTTTAAAAAAAAACTAATTAATTTGGGTATTCCCCAATGGGGGTTGGGAAACCCTTTTTGGGGCGTTGACTAACCCCAGATCCCCCTAATAATAGAGAAATCTATATTAATAAGGAGCTCTTATTGAAATATCCACAAAAAGAGGGAAATTAAACCAATTTTTGTGTGTTTGAAAAGGGAAAACCACACGTTCTGGTTAAAGAAAGATCCCAAAATTTTTTAACCCTTTTGGGGTTTTTGTAAGAAGCCATTGACTACTTTTACGTCTTCCCCCCTTTAAAAAACCCGGGTTAGGCCGAAAAATCATCCCCCACAAAAAAAAAAACCGGGCTAGTGCTCCGGGGATTTTAAGGGTTTCTACCCCCAAAAATTGGAGGGCATAAATACAATTTTTTAAAATCTCACGTACATCCAAGCCCTTATTTTTTTCATTATTTTATTTTAAAGAAAAGTTATAATTTAAATAAATAGTTCTTCAACAAAAAGTTTTTTAAAACTTGTAATTTTTATTCTGTGCATTTATGTATCTTTTTACCCTTTTTAAAGTTTTAATTAAAGGCCGTGGGCAAATTTTACTATAAAAAGAATTGTGGGCCGCTTTTGATATTAAAACCATTTTTAAAAATTTTTGAACCACTGTTATAGTCCTTTTCTTCACTCAATGGAAAACCAGTTGAGTCATCCAAAGCAGCGCCCTCTTTTCTAATTTAATAAGTGCTGCAAGCCAAGCCTCCACCCAAGTTTTTAGGGCGTCTTTAAGATGAAAAAAGAAGCAAAAAGATCCTATAAAAACAAGGTAATTGTGAAAATGTTATTATTTTATTATTGATGTTTTGAAATAAAATGCGCTTTTTTCAATCATAAATTTATCAAAATAGAATAATTTCCAACAATATTTTGATGCTTCTATTTAATGATGTTTAAAAGTACATAACGAAAAATAAATATAGTAGTATTTCCTCAAGAATTAAAAAAATATTTTTGAAGCTCATAGAAGTATACCTTTTGTGGAAGACAAAATAAATATATCAGAAAATTTATTCACATTTTTGGTTTTTCGAAGAAAATAAATTCAAACATGACATATTGCTAAACATTCCTTTTAATCATATAAATTCATTCCTAAGTATTTGACATTTCTTTGTATAGTCTCGTAAAGCTTTTAAAAGTTTTATGTCATATGTTTTGCTTATGCATTTTAATGAGTTTTTCAAATTAGAAAAGTTATCTCTCTATCTTGTAGTTTTATTTTAAAGAAGTTAGAAAAGAAAATTAAACAAAATTTGAAGAGCCATTAAATCGAAATTCTAACATAAAATAAATATTATAAAATTGCCTTTTTTACTTCCATTCTTGAAATTTTAAATTGCATGCATTCAAAATTTTTAAAATGAGCTTCAAATTGCTCAAAGTTTATAGAATTTCGAGTTGCTTATATAAAATTGGCTTTTTAAAATCGTTAAAATAGTTCAACAAGAAAAAACCATTTTTATATTTCCTTTTTCGTTTCATATTTTCCTTTTTTTTTCTTCCCTTCTCTTCTTCTTTGTTGATGGCACATTTAAAATTTGATTTTATTTGGAAATGAAAAGTACCTTTAAAAAATAGCATGGGAATATTCAAACAGTTAATATGAAAATATTTCTTAAAATGAGGCAAAGTTTTTGTTTTGTTTATTAAGAATATTATAAAGAAGTATTTAAATTTGAATACTGGTATTTTAACAATATTTCACATCTATTAATTTGTAGTTATATCCAACACGGCAAATCTTGACTCCTAAATTTAATATAAGGTTTTTTGAAACACACAGGTATTGAAAAATTAAGAATGAAGCTGTAAAGTTAATATATCAGCAGAATGAGCAAGCAAACAGATCGTAAGACCAATAAGTATAATGAATACTCAGGTACAGTAAGGCATGAATAAATATGCAACATGGTGTTCTGAAAAAGATTCGGAAGGGCGTTCGTTCTGTACGCTCAGCATTTCTGCGAAAGAATTTGTGAGCGATGTACATCAATAACAAGTAATATTAAAAAAAATTATAAGTCAATTCATACTTAGATCAATAAAGAAAATTTTTATTTTAGCTAATTTTTATTAAATAGTTACAATTAATACAAATATGTATATACATAAGATAGAATCACAGCATTATAGGTGGCAATTAATTTTTATTAATTATCATTAAAGTATCGTATTATCATCCAAAACAACCGTGTAAAAAATTTCAATTCAACTGAATGCTTTAAAACGTGAAAAAAAAAAATATATTTTAAAGATTTGACCCAAGTCGCTAAAAATGAAACCAACGTGTCTGTATCTGTAATTATTTAAATAATTAGTTTTAATCAATTAATTTTCATTAATTATAATTAAATTATCGTATTTTTACCTCCAAAAATAGTCTATAGACAATTTAAGCTCAAATGGCGCTTTAAAATGTGAGAAGAAAGCATTTTCAAGTTTTGACACAAGTCACCAAAAATGATGCCAACGAGGCTATATTTGTAATTATTTGAATAATTAGTTTTAATCTTAATTTTTATTATTTATAAATAAATACAGTATTGTCATCCCAAAAAAACGTTTAAAAACAGCTCAATCGGCAATTTAAAATGTTTTTTATTAACTATTAAAAATTCCACCAAGATAAATATATAGAGAGTGTGAATAGTAGGAATTGAAAAACTATTCACGGCACTTTTCTAGGGGTCCGCAAAGGTCTCTCATCTAATGTTAAGATTTCCCTCTTTTTCTGAAAGACCTCAGGGAAAAATTGAAGGATGCATCATTGTAGATTAAATTTACAGTTGTACCAAAAATTATTTTTCTTAGAACATGTATTTTATTCAAGAATATTAATTTAGTTCTTTTATTGTTTGCTGTTTACAACAACATGATTAGTAAAACGTTATATTTTCAAGAAATACAAGTAAATAAATGTGCAAAGATTAAAACATGAATTCTTATAGCACGCCAATACGCCAATACTGCATCTATCTTGAAATGCGCCTGTATTATTTACATGTCGCAGGAAAATGATGAAATTAGGACTTTCATGGAATCCCTAAGGGCGATGATTAATTCACGCAAGATGTTAAAAATGACTTTCTCTTTGGGTCTTTTTCCCTTTTTGTAAGGAAGTGATTTGATCAAATCCCCGAACTTTTTTTAGTGAAATGATGAAATAAACAAAGCCCAGTTTTTTTTTAAAGATATGGGGTTGATATTTGGGAGATCGATAGTACTCCCTTAAGGGCGGGAAGCCCCCAGGACTGGACCCCCCAGGTGTCTCCCCGGGACCCCAAATTTTGCCAATGCAAATCCTCACTGTTCTTTTTTATCATTTCACTAAAAACAGTTCGGGGTTTTTTAAAATCCTTACTTTCATCAATAAAATGACCTTGAAAAAGACGTTATTTTAATATCCCCCACCAACTGACCCTATCCTTTAGGGGTGATGTGAAATCCTTAAGGGATGGGGGGTGCTCCTTTGTTTTTCCCTCCATACAGGTAGTACTATAGACCCCTTAAATATCAACCCCATATCAAAAAAAAAAGGGCTGACTTGTTCATTTCATCATTTCACTAAAACATTTCCCGGGGTTTTTGATTAAATCATTTTCCCTTTAAAAAGGGAAATGACCTAAAAAGGGCGCTTTTTTTAACATCTTGCGTAAACTGATCATCTCCATTGGGGTTTCCCATAAAAATCATAATTTCATCTTTTTCCTTTGCGACATATATATTTTTGGTTTTACATTATTTATTCTTTTGAAATTGTTTTTTAAAACAAACAACAATTTTGTGATTGGGGTTTTTTGGGGGAAAATGTTAAAAAGCGAAGAACCGGGGCGCGGATTTGGGAATTTTAAATCCCTCAAATGGGGAGTGGAAGGGTTTTTGGGGTCGACGGCGTTGGGGGGGGGGGCCCCCGGTTTTGGGAAAAAATTTTTTAAGAATTGCTACTGTAGACCATATCTCTGAATAGCCTTTATTATATTTCATGAATCCTTAATTCCAAAGGGTCTGTTAGGGGATTATATACATTATATGTTAAGCTATTCCAATAATTTAGTCCACCTTTTTACACTTTTTTTGTTTATATCCTCGATACCACCGAGACAGATACATAGCTCAGCTCAAAGAGCATTTCATAACTGATGTATAAGCCAAGAGATGACTCAGATGACTTGAAGCGCCATCTATCATTTAGTTTACAACAACCTTATCCAACGTTAACAAAGTAGGAAGGTACCATGAGTTCGTGAATAGTATGGCTGTGGAATACCGGATTGTTTACAGCAACGTTTCACGAGTTCGGTGAGCATTTCAGACTACAGGAACAATAGTACGAGAGTTCATGATTGGTTATTCACGCGCGCAACAACGCTAGCAGTTTACCAATACAGTTACTACACAGATGAGAAGATACACAGACGGACAGCGTGCGAAATCCAAAAACATGTAGTACGCTATTGAAGAACCTATTTCCTATTTTACCACGGATAAGACCTTTCACAAGGTGAAGAGTCGTTAATTTTAAGTTAAAAAATTTCATAAATAAATTCAAAAACAAAACTGCCAAAATTGTTATTGTGTGCAGGTGTTCGTAGCAGCACAAATTAATGTTTTTAAAATAAAACTTGGAAATGTTTTTTTCCAATGTAATATAGGGTAAAATTTTAAAATTACTTTTATACTCAATTTTCCCGCAAAATAAAAAAGCCATTAGATGTCTTAAAATATGCATTTTGAAACATCTTAAAAAATATCAAAATATTGCAACGATAATTTTCAAATAATCAATACTTGAAAATTAATTGCATATGAAATATGAGATTCCCTTTTGTTTTTTGTTCTAAATTAAATTTCAAACGTGTTTTAGTAAAACTTTTTTTTTATCCGCATTTAATTATAATTCCATAGTAAATAAAATTAAAATATATTTCAAATCTTTTCGATTCCCTCGCCTGCTTTAAATTCATTCCTTTCGCATTAATTTGTTTCGCTTCATAAATAGAAACCAGATATTTTTACTATTTTGGATTTAAAACGAACATAACAAAAACATATTTTGAATATTTCCTTTGACTAAGACTGTTACACTTTTTTAATGTAAATTTCACAGATCTTCATTACTTCATATTTGAGTTTAAAAATGTTTCATGCACTGTTGAAGCAATCAACTTTTCAAATAACTGATTTCTGTAGAGAATGAGACTTGAAGATATTTCTCTAGACTTATATATATACATTTTTTCATTGCTTTTTGAAATGTCAGCAACATTTTTAAATAATATTTTCTTTAAAAGCAGTTCTTAAGAGAAGACATTAAAATCAGACTTCGAAACAGAATGAAATAGAACGAAGTCTAGACGCATGTTTTCGTATTTTTGCTTGCAAGATTACAAGTTCTTTCCAGTCTTTAAGGTTAATTCCGATTTTATCTGGATACCATGCCTAACATTTCTTTTCTGTCTCTTGCAATTTACAAAAATGTATGCCAGATAACTTTTCTTCAAAGGTAGAAGGGGTATATATTCTCGTAGAAAGGGAGGAATTTTCATTAAAGAAAATGTAATGAATTCAACAGATTATTTTAAAGCAGAAAATTTTACTATTTATTGCATTATTCGGAGAGCAATTTCGCATTTTTGGTGAAAATGAAAGACGATTATCTTATATAATGAATAAATATTTTATTAAACTACCGTATTTACTCGAAATTAAGCCGCACCCAGATTTCAATACACATTTTTGAGGGATGATGTGTAAAAGGTTCATCAATATCCGATACTTTCGATTTTTAAAAATTAATGAGGAATAATAAGAAGTTAATAATTAATTTATTTTACCAGTATTAAAAACTTCCAAATGATTCGTCACTTCCAATTCACAGTTATCTTCGGAATTCGTGCCAGCGCCATTTTCCCGCACGATGTCATCTTCCACGCCCTCCAATGCATTTGTTATGCAACATTTTTCAAGATAATGTATTATAGAAGTATGTAAAAGAAATATTAATGACTGTTGAACATTTACAAAAGCAAAAATTATGTCATTTTGCTTGCGCCATCTAAGTATATTTATTTTTTATCCGGTTTAAATATTCACTGCCCGCTGCTTTGTCCGTTTTTTCATATAAAATTGCTCCTCTTTTGACTTGCGTCCTAGTAAACTCGTCTTGATACTATTACAGATATATTTGATGTTTAAGTAATCAAAAGAAAACGTTTTCAAAAAAATTTCGTTAATTCGAGCAGACAACGCGATGCTTAGGATAGACAGAATACTGGAGATAAACTGCAGAATGGTATAAGTTATCGATGCAGGTGGCCAGAATGGAAGGTTAGATTTTTCTTTTGAAAGGGGTTGCTTGGATGGAATTGTATACCTTTGTTCATTCAAATTGTATTTTTATTATTATTCAAGTTATATTTTCATTATTCTTCAACTGTGCTTTTATTATTCAAATTGTATTTTTATTAGTAATGTGCTTTTTGTTTGTTCATTTATTATACTATACTTAATTTCTATATCCAATTCTTATTATTATTTACAATTTTTATTTATATGTACTTTGTGTAAAATATTTAGTTTTACTGTCGTGTCTTTCACCAAAATCATCTACATTTTTTGCGCGATGGCAACAAGTGGTTTGCTTGGACTTGTTTGTGTAATATAATTAATCTGTGTGGAATGTTCAGTTCCTGTACTGTCCCTTACTAGGAGAGGATCTCGCCACACAAGCTGCTGGCATTTCTTTAAATCATTTATAAGTAAAATTAAAGTTGTTAAGTTTTTAAAAGCAAGAGCCATCTTTATTAGTCTCCATTTCCCCCATTCAATAAATGTTTTGCCTTAGATTCTAAGACCGCACCCGATTCTCTATAGCACTAACATAGGAAAAGTTTTGCCATCCAAACAATTTTGTAAAAGTTGGAACAAGTAATACTTCAAAGGTAAAATATCTAGAGAATATTTTGGGTGTCACGGTACATCTCCTCCATTTTGTAATGTCTTTTGGTTAATTGCCAAGCTTGAATGAAGCCTCGCATTTTCTTTGTGAAACTATTTACGACTTTTTTCTGTTTGAATGAATCATACAATTTGTCCATATTTGACAGTACACTTCAAAATGTATCGGGGTAATGTCCAAGCAATCAAATTTCTTATTACACTGCATTAAAATTGGTAGAGCACTTACGTGAAACAGAAACAATACACATGGACAAAATGTATCTTTTAAAAACATTAGCACTATTAATCTCACTGTAAGAATTAAAAATATGTGCAAATCAAAGATAGAAAGAAGAAAATATATGCCCGTGCAGCAGACGGGCAAACCGGTTATGACCAAGTTTCGGTAGCCTATAGGGTGTACGAGCAAATCAGTTATAATGGTAAACTTGTAGGAAAAAAAAACATTTGTGATTTCAGATAAGGTCTCCCAACGAAGGCACTTGAAAGCAAATGACTCCCTTCCCTTTTTCGGCCTTGATGTCCAAGAAATGGTTAAAGTAATTTCTAAAAGAGTCTATAAAAATAAGGATTGGGAAAATTCATGTTTCTCAACAAATATAATGACGATATACTAGCTTTGGCATAAAACACACGCCAGATAGAGCACATTGGAGATCGTTAAGGTATCCGACTACATTCGCAACCGTGCTTTTGAAAAAACGCATAAATGGATAATTTTCGATATTTAATGTCACTTAGATTAGAATACATATATAAAATTGTTTTAAGGAAATTATGACCAAAAACAATTATTTAAATACAATATTTTAGCAAAAATAAACTTAGAATAAAATTTTTAAAAACGTTTTCCTTTTATAAAAAAATGCTTCTATAATAATAATAATATATTGCTCTTATATAAAGTATAGACTCTTCTCCAGAGAGTCTGAACTAAGATTTTTGAAAAATTCACATTAGTTTCAGAGTTACCACCAATTGAAATAATTATCGGCGTTTTTTTCTTAAAATTTCTCTCCTCTGTTGTAGTAAAATATGGATAAACCCATTTCTAAGATATATATTTCAAAAATTCTAGTTGAGCCTCTGTACAGAGGTTTGAGCTATATACAGGCAAAACATTATTACAATAGAAGCATTTTTCACAAAAGGAGAATATTTTGAAAATGAGTCATTCTATGTTCATTTTTTGTCAAAATATTGTACTTAAATAATTTTTTATTGTAATACTATTCTTAAAACAATTTTATATACATTTTCCAATCTAAGTGACAGTAAATATCATAAATATTATCCATTTATACGCTTTTGCAAAATCATGGTTCCGAATGTAGTCGGATATCTTTAAATAAGGATTGGGAAAATTCATGATTCTCAAC
This sequence comes from Trichonephila inaurata madagascariensis, assembly GCA_019973955.1. Taxonomy (NCBI): domain Eukaryota; kingdom Metazoa; phylum Arthropoda; class Arachnida; order Araneae; family Nephilidae; genus Trichonephila; species Trichonephila inaurata. The sequence continues at coordinate 71,448 of BMAV01025940.1, forward strand.
AAATATAATGACGATATACCAGTTTTGGCATAAGAAACACACGCCAGATATAGAACATTGGAGAGTGTTAAGACACCAGATAAGTTGCAGCAGTTCACGCAATTAAAAATATGTGTGCTTCCCTGATTCACATCGTTCCTAATCTTTTTTTCATTTATTTTTATTTTTATTTTTTCTTTCAAATTTTGCTGCGGATTGACAATTACCGTTGTAGAGAGTGCATTCCCTGCGAGTTAGTATTACTTTTTAATGCGGCAAATTATACGTGGATATCAATTGCCACCATGTAATTCTGACACATAATTCCCTCCCGAGAGAGAGGCACCCAAGCTCTGATGATGCGAAATTGTTTCAGGAATTTTAATATTTTCGATAGCGCCCAAGCCGAACTGGTACTCTAGGGATCTGCAACATGCCGCATAATCATGCGACATGGACGCTATCGATATTTTACAAAATGAAAATCCATTGACGTGGGTCGGGGTCGAACCCACGAACTTGGGAGCACAAGGCCAGCGACAAATGAACTACGCCACCGAGCCAGCTCTTCTTTCATTATAACATATAATATTTTTTCATTCAAAAATTTACTCCTTGTAATATTATAATTTTAATTAAATTGCTAATATTCATTTAGTTATTAAGTTCTCCAGTTTTTCCGATGTGAAAAATTGTTAACATATTTATCAAACAAATAGCGTAAAACTTTTGTGGTTTTATTTGCTAATACAATCAAGCTTTCACGTTTACCATAATTCAGAAAGCAAACAACTTAAAATTTTACTAAGAGTCATTAAACATGCAGAAGCATTTCATAATTAGCCTATTATTAATTAATTTGCAAACAATCAAGCTTTCACTTATACGCTGATTCAGAAATTAAACAATTGAAAAATTGCAATAAGTGCCACTAAACATACAGACGCATTTTATAATTTAATTATGCCAATCAGTGGCGCACACAGGAATTTTTCAAGGAAGGGGGTGGGGGGTCCGGGGTTGAAAGTTCACCATTCTTGTATCATGCTATTTTTGATTTTGTCGATTTTCAGGAACAAAACACAGTAAAAAACTAATTATTGAATAAATAATTAGCATTAATTAATATTAATCATTAATAATAACAAATATTTAATTACATTTTACGTATTATATACTTAGAATTATAAACTAATCGGAAAAAAATCAAGGGCTTTGGGGGAATGGGTCCGGACCCCCAGGAAACCCCCCTCCCTTGTGTGCGCCACTGATGCCAATTGAATATCGATTGCACACATTTCTTACAAGTCCCTTCATTTACATTAAAAAATTATTTTTTAAAAAAATTTTTTTTTAAAAATTATGTTTTACTTGGATTAAGAAAGGAAAATTTTATTTTAGCTACTTTTTATTAAATAGTTACAATTAATATAAATATGTATATACATATGACAGAATCACAACAATAAGCGGTAATTAACTTTTATTAATTATCATTAAAGTATCGTATTCTCATCTAAAATAATCATGTAAATAAAATTTCAGCTCAACTGAGCGCTTTAAAGTGTATTTTATTAACGATTGAAAATTCCCCCCAAGGTAAATAAATAAATATGGAGAGAGTATGAGCTAATAGTAGGAATTGAAAAACTGATATATAGAGCTTTTCACAATCAACAGAGAATGATTTGCATTCTCTAACATTTTAACCAAACATTCCTGAAATATTCAGCAGATATTTATCACATATTCCCGAAGTCTTACAAGAGTGTCCAAAGGTTAACCGATCGTTAAGCCATTGCATATTTGGATCCATGCAGTAATCCCGTGCAAAATCAAAGCACTAATATTTCCCACTCGATTTAACACAGGCAGAGACATCCAATCACCTCTGACGTTTTCTGAGATACATATATTCGTTCGCCTAAACCGCCCGTCAAATAACCATAGCAATGCCAAGCGAGATTATTTCATCACTGGAGGTGGCTACATGATCGCTTTCAAGCACCACCGAACATTCTATCCTCCCCCTTGCCTGCTCCGAGACCAATAGAGCGAAAATGGTTCTGAAACTGCCCCAATTCCCGGCATTAAGTAAACATTTATTCTGCAGGAAGCAAGCATAAGATCTGGGAGACCGTTCCAGGGCATGGGGAGGCTGGAAAAGCGATTGCGGTTTGACGAATGGAAAAGTTGACCTTTGGCTATCTAATCTCTCGTTCATCTGGATGTCGTGGGCTATTTGGGGAATCTCCCATATCTCTGAATGCGCATTAAACTTATTGTGTGAACAGAGTTGCATAATTTACCCATTTCTTCACGCATAACGAGTTCGAGGTGATTTCGGTATTTACGCGTACGCGTAATGAAGAAAAGATGGGAATAAATGCTTAATGTTTTAGAATGAGTTTAGTTGGATAAATCCTAGTTTTGAAAGATTATTCTTCGGTAATGACCATTTTGACATTAAGTGTTGGATTAGGTTACCCATTATTAGAAGCTTTTATTTACACTTTTTTCAGAATTGTTGAGGTTTAGAGAGGTCGGTAAAGTGTGATGTATTTTTGTTCATTCAATTCCTACTATTAGTTCACTCTCTCTCTCTCTTTATATAGTTCAAATAAATTTTTTGAACTTGTATTGGATGAGACTTGATGTTATTGTATTGCAGTTTTTTCAAATATTAATTCATTAATTAAATTTTGTTTTTAATTTTAAATTAATTCTGCTTTATTTCCGTCGATGTAACAATTGGCTACAACGAATGGTGCCAGTACATTTTTCTAACGAAGTATGAATTTATTTAAAAAAAATATATAATTTCTTGTTTTATATTATAATATCCAGACCCTTTTTGTATATGAAATAAATTATATATATGATCCATGTGAATAACAGAATGTTGATGTTAAAATTTCTTCATAATATTATTCATTTACACTTACAGAATAGGCCATATAAAAACCATATCAATTGAAGTATTTATTTCATAGTGAAAATTTATCCAAACATATTGTTTTTATGAAACTACTGTATTTACTCGAATCTAAGCCATGCTTTTTTTCCATTGTTAATGCTGTTGAAAATCGGGTGCGGCTTAGAATCGAAGGCGAAAAATTCGTTGCAGGGGAAATTGAACATAATACTATGACAGTTTGAACAACTAAAAGCTCTTGTACGTTTTTTTAGTTTCTAATATTTGAAAAAAAATTACTTATTCACTTCTTATTAGTTTTCAATTTGAATTTTTTAAAATTTCGTAAGTATTGGATATTGAAAAACCTTTACACTATTTTTTATTTTTCACAAAAACATGTTGAGGATTTGAGATGCGGCTTAGAATTTAGGTGACTTAGATTGAATAAATGCGTTATTTCTAGCCCATTTTTATATGTTTATTGTTTTTTGCACACAGAATGGTTATGTTAATTTAAAATTTCAACTTATAGTTTAATTGTCAGGTAATGCGCAGTGAATTCTGTGTTGAAATCATAAATATTTAATCAGAAAAATCTTTAAATGAAATCATTGATTATTATTATACAAAAAGATATAAAGAACAAGTGGAATAAAGATAAATTCTTTTTTCGTGTCGAGGAAAAAATAATAACGAACTGATAATTTTAAAAATACGTACGTTACGTAATTTTATAAATACGTAGTTAGAACCATGTTTGTGTGTTAGAAAATAATGTCTAACAAGTAAATAAGCTGTAATCAATTTTCAGCAAGTTCTCGCAATCTAAAAGTAGTCACTCTTTATCCTAAAAGTAAGTTTTAGTTACGATTTTAATCCAGACAGGGCAATTTAATACACCCATTATGACACTACGATTCAAAAATAATATTAAAGAATAGTTAACAATGAACAACAAATGTATCAGTCTGGTTGGATAAAATAGAGGAAATTTTAATGAATATACGGATTGGATAAATAGATCTATGGATATTATTAAGTTATCCGACTACGTTCGGAGCCGTGATTTTAAAAAAGCGCATAAATGGATAATTTTCATGATATTTAGTGCCACTTAGATATGAATACATGTATAAAATTGTTTTAAGGACAATTTGACAAAAAAATTATTTAAATACAATATTTTGGCAAAAAATTAGCTTAGAATAATTTTTTTTCCAAATATTCTCCTTTTGTGAAAATTGCGTCTATTATAATAATATTTTGCCTGTATATAGCTCAGACCTCTCTACAGAGGCTCAACTAGAAACTTTGAAAAATTCACATTATTTTCAGAGTTACAACCCATTGAAATAATTATCGGCGTTTTTTTCTGAAAATTGCTCACCTCTGTTGTCGTAAAACATTGCTAAACCCACTTCTAAGTTATATATTTCAAAAATTCTAATTGAGCCTCTGTACAAAGGTCTGAGATATATACAGGCAAAATATTATTATAATAGAAGCACTTTTCATAAAAGGAGAATATTGTGAAAATTTGTCATTCCACGCTTATTTTTGGTCACTAATAAAAAATAATTTTTTATTGTAATAATATTCTTTAAGCAATTTTATATACATTTTCTAACCTAAGGGACACTAATATCATAAATATTATCTATTTATAGGCTTTTGAAAAATCATGGTTCAGAATGTAGTCGAATAACTTAATTGTGAAAATGATGCACATAAAAATAATATACATCTTAAAATAAATCCTCGTATGTCATTCGAAGAAACCTCTGAAAGAAAAAAAAATTATATTTTAGGAAGTATGCTATATTACAACTACTATGTTCTTGAACAAATATATTATAAAGCTGCGATTCTTAAACTTTCTATTACCCTTGTTTATCCTTTTAGTATCAGCCTGACATCTCGGAGCCTACGATTTTGAGTTTCCCTCCCTGATTCCCAACAAATGGGTAAGTGATTTAAGGTATCCTTACACGTTCGGAGTACTTTTTTGACAAAATAACATGTTTAAGCATTATAAATGCTTTTTTAGGACTCAATACCAATAAATACTAATATTTAACCAACAATAGTTAAAACAAATTGCCTAAATTTCACAAAAACCACAATTATAAGTGAAATTTTAGGAATAATTTTGTAAAACTTCAAAGCGGTTAGAGAAAAAAGTAATAAACTTATATTAGTAAAAGTATTACCACAACTATCTAGATGCATTTATCTAGAGAATGTACTAACATTTTAATGTTTTATTAAAATTTGAAAATTTTAGAGCTGATTGAGTAAACATAAGAAAAATCACATTCTTTATGAAACCATTATTTAAATAACAAGTACTAACTCAAAAAATATTCATACAATATTTTAGTACATTTTCTAGAAAATAGCATAAATATCAGGTTGAAAAAGTTTTATAGAAATACATATTTGTAATATTTTGAGTAATCAAACTCGGCATGATAGATGTCATAAAATTTAAAATCCCCACTTCTGGTAGATCCAAAACCCACTTCTGTTTTTTCTAACTTAATAAAATTGATTGTAGCGTGGCCTCTAGGTAGCGTAGAAACAAAACAAAGTATGTTTTGAAAAAACCAAAAGACAGCTCTATTAAAAAAAAATGGAAAACAAAAATATTTGTCTTGACTGAATTTGATCATTTTCAACGTTTTCGGATTCCTTAAAAGTTCCTCAATTATCCTAAGAATGCCTCTGCTTCATAAACATACTTTAAATTTAGTTCTTAATCTTGGCACATGTGTTTGTACTATTTCTTGAAAATAGTACGTAGTATTTAGTAATGGCTATTTAGTTGCAAACAATAAAGAAACAAATTAATATTTTTGATCAAAATATGTGTTCTAGTAGTTTTTTGGCTGATAGGCAATTTAGCGCTCTGGTAAAGAATGACACACCTTTCCAATTTTAAACGAGGTCTTTCAGATTCTGTAAAAAGAAAATCTTGACATTAAGCTATTCAAACACGTTGAAAATGACTAAATTCTGTCAAGACAGATATTTTTGTTTTTTATTTTATGGAATAGAAGTATTTTTGGCTTTACAAAACATTGTTTTGTTTCTACCCTACCTAGAGTCCAAGTTACAATCAATTTTATAAAGCTAGAAAAGTCGGAAATGGGTCTTTGATCTACCAAAAGTGGGCACTTAAATTGCGCAAAATCTAGCATGGCGAGTCTGAAAACTGAAAATGTTACAAATGTATTTGTATAAAACTATTTGAACCTGATATGTATGCGTTTTTCTAGAGAATGTATTAAAATATTTTTTATTGTATAAATACTTTTGAGTTATGGCTTGTTGTTTAAATAATGGTCTTATAAAAAAAATGTGACATTTCTTATAATGTTTACTCGATCAGCTCTAAAATTTTCAAATTTTAATAAAGTATAAAACTCAAGTACATTTCTAGATAAATGCATCTAATTTGTGTTTTAATAATACTTTTACTAATATAAGTTTATTACTTTTCCTCCTCTATTTGTTTTGAAGTTTTTCCAAAATATTGCTAAAATTTCATCTATAATTGTAATATTAGTAAAATTTAGGTAATTTATTTTAAATATTATTAAGTAAATATTTGTATTTATTGGTATTGAGTCCTAAAATATCATTTATAATGCTTGAATATGTTATTTCGTTAAAAAAAAAAAAAACTCTGAACGTGTTCGGATACCTTAAATGAGAGACCTTCGTGGACTCCAAGAAAATCGTTGAGGACTCTCGGGGGGTGGGGTCCACGGCCTAGAGGTTAAGAACCACAGCTGCAAAGGTATTCTGTCATTCAAATACATACGCTTAGTTTCTAGATTACTAGTCGAAAACATTTTGATAAGTTAGAGCAAATATTACATCGGAATATTCCTTTGGACCAGTGCTTCTCAAAGTTCCAATATTTTCGACCCAATATTCAATCATAATTTTCATCACCCCCTCATACAATAACAATGTATTGAATGCAATAATAGTAATTTGACTCTAGAACTAGGGTATGACTTTAACCTTTAAGTGCCACCGGAGAATCATAAACGTCTCGTTCAGCCAAAGCGTTAATTTATATAACCGAACGTATATATACATCTTTCCAAGCACTGCTATTCATAAAATTGTTACGAAAGCTTTAAAATGCAATAAAAGGACCTTGAAAATGTTTGCAAAGAATTTACTTATTTCAGATTATTTGATCTTAATTCCTTCCTACCCTCCCCCACACACTAATATATCACATACGCTGCACCAACGTGGAAAACGGTTTTACATTGGGAAGCGAATTACGTAACTTTTAATCGGCAGTTAAGGGATTAATTATAAACTGTAAAAAAATTAACAAGTGTTAGTTTTTGTATACAAGTTTATATATGACAATCCCATGGGGTCACTGGTGATTCTTAAACTTGTTCTGAAATTAGTATTGTTAAATTAATTATGAAATACATTGTGTAGCAATCATACATTTATTTACAAATAAAATGTTTATTTTGTTTTTTATTATGTCAGAATGTATTTTGTTTGTTTACTTTTAGTAATTTAATATTTTTTTTAAACAATCTTTTGTTTTAGACTTTTTAATATGATAGCTCCCCCCTAGTAATTTGTCACGCCCCCCCAAGGGAGGCGCGCCCCACAGTTTGAGAAACTCTGCTTTGGGTACAGAAATCAAAAGGAAATACTGAATGAAGTATATAAAAGTATTTAACTAATCAAATCAGTGATAAAAATTTTTAAAAAATCGCGACCCATACTATATTAAGAAGAAATTTTACACTAAGTATTTATAAAGAACTATATAATTATCTTAAATTATAAAGCACAGGAATTTTCCATTCCAGATAAATACGCCTTTGCTCGAAATGATGCTAATTAGCAACATAATGTATAAACTAACATAATTGTCGATTACTAATGAACAGAGAAAAATACTACATCTCTTGATATATATATATTGTGCTTATTCTCAAATATTTTGTATCCTTTATAATGTAATAATTAAACTCGTACATTCGTTACATAATTTTTAAAAGGATATAAATTCCAGTCAACGTTATAATCATTAATGAAAAGTACATTTTTTTCACATTAAATAAAAGAACGTTGTAAGAAGTAAGAGTTCTGGCTTGAATAAAAATTAAAAGCTTTTAAGGTATTTCCTTTTTGTTAGAAAATTGGAAATAAACAAGATTTCGATAACTTGAAATCTTATAATACATATATACATTTTATCATACTGTATATTTCGGTTTTCAATCTTGTGTTCTTGAATAATTTATCTCAGACAGAATAGAAATAGGAATAAGTAATGGAGTTAGTTTGTTTAATATATTCTATTAGAGAACAAAAAGACTAGTTTTAAGAAATATGAATATTTTACGTACTTTCTCAACCTGACAAAAATATTTATTTTTGACTTTCGAAACATGTCAAGCGAGTTAGAAAAAATGTTCAGATGCTGTCACAAGCTCCAGTAAGATATATTGTAGTGGAAAAAGGAGGATAAAAGGCAACACTTTGGAAAATTAATCTTTAAAAATAAAACTAAAGGGAAAACCACTATAAAGCCTAAATTTTTAACTGGAAAGACGAATCGGGGGGAGGACTAACTTTTGGTCCTGTCGGACAAGTATAATTTTTTACACAAATTAGAAGTTGCGTTAAAGAAAGTTTCCTTTTAATGGCAATATATGATACGTTTGCATTCATTTTATTAGACTAACTTTTGGTCCTGTCGTCTTGACAGTAGTACTTTAATACTTTTACACAAATTAGAAGTTGCGTTCAGAAAGTTTCCTTTTAATGATAAATGATACGTTTGCATTCATTTTATTAAAAATTTGTGTGTGTGTTATTTTATTAATTTTAATATTTATTGAGAAATTCCTTCAATCTTTCATATTTATTTTAGACCTTTTTCAGAATATTTTTTGTTGTTTTATTTATTATGTGTGAAAAAATGTGTTTAGAATACTTACTACGTAGAAAATACCAATGTATAAGTATCAGTTATTGCATCGGCAAATTACAAGCAATTTATACAAAATTGATTGTAAATAAAACTTACATAAAATTTATGTAATTGATGATAGATTTTCAATATTAGATTATTATTATTAGATAAAACTCTTTAACTATATTTTTATTTTATTATTTAACAATTAGACGCAAAATACAAACTATCATTGCATGATAGATAATGAAAATTTTACACAAAGTATACACATATATTCTTCTGACCTAAATTTAAAAATTGATAAAATTTATATTTTAAAACAAAATATTTGTACGTTGATTCAATACTTGATTGCGTGAATATCCCTTAAGAATTTAGAGTAAAACTCATAATACAGTCAATTTTATTATTAAGGGAAAATATCAGTGGTTTCGTTTATAGTTAAAGTCATTTATAAGCGTAGATAAAATAGACTTTAGGATTTCAGAAGCTGGGCCACGAACAGCTGCTACAAGTTGGAATGCTCTTGTATGGTTATCCTAAATATTCACTTGGGAACCGTTATCTGAGTTTGAATACAGCTCAGGAAGTATGTCCATCGTAGGCAGAGAGTTTGGTCATTGGACGAGATGAAAGGCTTTCTGTCCTTAAAAGAGCATTAGTTGGAAGAGTTTCCAGAAATTCCGGACATTTCTCGATCGTAGAACCTGTTATTTACTTCTTCTATTTTTCTTTCAACTGCCTTTATACTTCCTTTAATTTCCTGAATTTTTGTTTTAAAAACATTCTTCATTAGTTTTTGTACAGTTTTAATTTCAGATTTCATTGTTTTTATCTATTCTGTGCAATTCGTCTTGGCCAGCTTTATTTCTATCATAATATCCATCAAAACTTTAAATTACTTATACATGCTTTTACTGAAGACGAGTCAAAGGGATTCAATCCAGCCCCTAGTACTTGTCACCAAATGTTGCGTAGTAGATCATCATTCAAACGTAAAAATACCCACGTAATAAATACGCAAGGTCTTTCACAATAAACCATTTTTTATTCTGAAACAATCCAGTAACACAGTAGCTTTAATTAACAGCAATCAGTTAACAACATATGCACATGCAAAATAGCATGCATTCAACATATTTAAAGCAACACAAGTTCGTATTCATATCAAACTAGCCCAGAGATGGCGAACCAGTGGCACATGTGGCATTGTTGACAAGCGACAGAATACTTTTGGCACGCCAGTGATCAAAAGAATTTGTATTTTATTTCAAAGTTCACTATGAAGTATAACGAACAAACGCGAGAGATCGGCCGCGAAGCGGCGGGGTACACACTCGTTAGTTATTGTCTTGTCTTAGTTATGTCGCGGACTACAATTGCTTATGATGTAAATTTTGTCTATGCATAGTATAGTCAATTTCATTGACACATTGTGTTTTAAAGTTTACCTGTGTTATATTTACGATTTTTAAATGTTATTTAACATGGATAGTTCAGAAAAAGAACAAAAAGTGTAAGATATCTAATTGGTGGACAGAGAAACATGACCTTATTAGTAAAAGCGACAGAGTGATGTGTGTTTTGTGATCTAGAATAGTGGTATGCATAACATCGTCTGTAAAAACTGTATTTTGAAACAAATAATAAACTTTTTAGTCAAAAAATTGGGCCACAGCAAAAATAATTAAATGCTTAGAAACCTTTTACCAGATGATTTAAATTCAGCATGTATTCTAAAATAAGTAACATCTTACAATCCTAATATAAGTTATTTGTCATCCAATCTGCAACACCAAAAGTCACAATAATGTTACTTTAATTTGAATTACACAAATAATTAAAGTATTTTTAACTATACAGTGTAAAAGGTATTTTTTCGTAGTAAATATAGTTTTGTCTTGTTAGTATTTAGTTTTATTATTTTCCAATATCCAGCACACAAGTCAAAATTATTTAACGGCCCGTCTATACCTCATTAAACACTTCTTAAGAAAAAATTTCACGTTGATCCATAAAGATTCGCCACCCTTAATCTAGCCTTATGAGCTGCCCAGTGCATTCTCAAGCTCTGACTGATTGCTACTATTTCTCTACTGAGCATGGCATCTAGAGCCTTCTCGAGAAATAGTAATTCTATAGTTTCTTGAATTTTTCCGAAAATATCTATTTCTGTCATCAAATTTGGTAACCCAGAGATCAGATTAGTCGCCAAGATTATTTCCACACACACCGCCTTCCTACTCCTATATATTTCTTGATTCACAAACACTCTTTCCTTGCCGTAATATCGTAGCTTCAGAGAAGCAAACATAATCCGAAATTTCCGCATCCATATTATTTATTAAAGGATAAATTTATAGAATTTAAGGTATCCGACTACGTTCGGAACCGTGATTTTATAAAAGCGCATAAATGGATAATTTTCATGATATTTAGTGTCACGTGATTAGAATACACGTATAAAATTGTTTTAAGGACATTTTGACAAAATAAATTTATTTAAGTACAATATTTTGGCAAAAAATTAACTTAGAATAACCTTTTTTCAAAATGTTCGCCTTTTACAAAAAAAATGCTTCTAAGATAATAATGTTTTGTGTGTGTGTGTGTGTGTGCTTATATAAAGTAAAGACTCCTCCAGAGAGTCTGAACTACTTTTTTTTAAAAAGTTCTCATTATTTTTAGAGTTATAACCAATTAAAATAATTCTCGGCGTTTTTTTCTTAAAATTTCTCTCCTCTGTTGTCGTAAAACATGGATAAACCCACTTCTAGGTTATATATTTCAAAAATTCCAGTTCAGCCTCTGTACAGAGGTCTGAGCTATAGACAGGCAAAATATTACCATAATAGAAGCATTTTTCACAAAAGGAGAATATTTTGAAAATGGGTCATTCTATGTTCATTTTTGGTCAAAATATTGTACTTAAATAATTTTCTATTGTAATACTATTCTTAAAATAATTTTATATACATTTTGTAATCTAAGTGACACTAAATATCATAAATAGTATCCATTTATACGCTTTTGCAAAAGCACGGTTCCGAACGTAGTCGGATACCTTACAGGGGGACTCGGAAACTAAAATAATAATAATAATAATAAAATAAAAAACTAAATGGACTTTTTAGAAAGGGAATTAAAAAAGAGTTTCTTCAGATAAAATCGTTAATTTTTAAATGTACTGAAAAAACATTTGATATGAATTGAAAAACGTAGAATCTCTGTATTGCTTTTTAAAATATATTTTATTCTTTCTACCTTTCTCTTTCTTAGCCCCGAACGCTTTTAAATTATTTAAGAAGAACACTTTTTTAAATTTAATGAATCCAAATAATGCGTTTAACGGAAACGATTTGAAATTTAGAATTTCTTGATACTTCAAAATCGAAGACTCTGTAAATCTTCGAATTTGCAGAGTCCCAAAGGTACTCTCGGGTCTAGTCAAAGGAAGAGCTTGGGACTTAAAATATCCTTATGTCTCTAAAATTAAAGCTGGTGGAAAAGGAAACCGATATATCGAAAGGTTCTAAATTAAGTTCTAGTAAGCGATTGATATGCTTCGAAAAGGAGCTCAATTTATTCGAGAATTTTCAAAAACTTAATGTTTTTCAACATATTTTGAAATCACCGCATTAGAAACATAATCAGATATAAAGATTCTAAAGCCAACGTAAACCATATTTTGTCGAAGAAAAAGAGCGTTACATTCAAGCATTGAATCCGAAGAAATACAGCATAATTCAGGTACGCCAGTCAAAGACATAAATCCCTTGACTACCGTGACATTTCCCAAATAACCTGCCATTTCTCAAAATTCTGCTTTTCAAATCCCTCCTCAACTTCACTCTTCAGAAATTTTCTTCTTTTTTATCCTGAAAACCATCGTTCATTTTTAATGAGGCCATCGAAAAATATAACCTCAGAGCTTTAAAAAGAAAGTAAAGCGAAGGGTCTGAAAAAGTCAAAGTTCTACGTTCAGAAAAATCGCCATCAGGCCACCAGATTATGTTACATTTATGCCAGGCGATGTAATGCTTCAACACCAATCTTTTTATCGTGTACTTGAAAAAAAGAGTTTATAACTCATTTTAGAAGCTTTTTACTACACGAGAATTTAAGGGTTAACATATAGTGTCAGAATGAGTTTGTCATCACTCTTAAAAATCGACGAGGATATTTCTTTTAATGGTTTCTATAACTACCTGGGAATGTTCGATGCACATAAAATGCCTTACGCGCTGATAAAATTGTGGTACTAATACTATATGACTGGAAATGTTTTGTGAAAGTTATAAACTTGCTTTTTGAGTATAGTTAAGAGTTTGATATGGCTTTGTATAAAAGATAATCATGGTAGTTAGGAATTAATATTTCTTAAACAAAAGTTGTAATAGTGAGAAAAATTGATCTGTATAAACATTTGAGAAATTAAAGTTTAATATACTACATGTTTTGAATTTGTGACAGAATGAATTATGATTTTCTGCATTGATGAAGGTACTGTTTCCTCTAGTTCAATTTAAGGCTTCGATCATATTGAGATTATTGTTTGTTTATGAGTCTTAAGTTTACTTCAGTACAGCTAAACAATAAATTCTGTACCAATTAAAAGATTTAAACATTCATATGTTGCCATTGTATTCTCTCTTATTCCCCTAAACCAGATAAAGGGATTTTTAATCTCAGCTTAATGTATAAAGAAACGAAATGTTTACATTATCTTCTAAGCAATTCTTTCGATTGAAATTGATCCAATTCAATCAATCCAATTTCGAATTCAAGTTCTATATATAATATTTATACACTTTTCTTATGGTGAAAGAAAGAAATATAATTTTTCACATTGTATATACAGAATGTAAAATTATAATATTTTTCAGCAACGAAATTCCTATTAACGTCAGGGTTTTAAAGACAATTAAAAAAAGAAAACTAATCTAAAATAAAAGTATTACCTTTTATAGTACTGATCTCAGCAACCTTATTTCACCCCTGAACTATAGAAGCTAAATTTTCTCGAAATTTATAGAAAATAATGAAAATAAAGTCAACAGAAAATATATGGTGTTACGGATTTATACTATGAAATGACTCTTGATATACATAAATAACAACAAGAAACTACTAAGAAAAACAAAATAATATATTTGCCATTTGAACACCAAAGGTAAAATCTGATCAATTGCAGTGCAAAAGCTCTCACTGTAAGCAACAACAATACACATCTTTTACATATCAACTAAACTTGATGACCAATCAGTATTTCCGGTTATATGTATTAAAATGTGTGCGTTAGGGTAACAAAAAATTATTATTATTATTATTTGCGATCACCGTATACTGGAAAAGTTCCCTTGCCCCAAGCTAAATCAAAAAAGGCAAAAATAAAAGTCAAATAAAAAATAATGTTTGTTTATGTATCGCACTTAAAAGTGTTTATAAATTTAGATTTATTTTTTTAAAATATTTTTTTAATTATTGAACTTACCAATGTCGTAACGTACTCTTCTAAATTTAGACTTTGGGATATGAGGAGAAAAGCAAAAAAATGACACTTGTTAGTTAACTTTATCTATTGTTCGAACAAAAACTCAAAAAGTGCGTTAGTAATATTTCGTAATTTCATTCCACTTTACCTTTTCACCTTTATTAAATAAAACTTAAAATGGTATTTAACATAACATTTAATGGTAAACATATTTTACATTTCGAAAATTTTAACACTATATACGTGTGTAGATTTTTAGCATAGTTTATAAAATTATCCAATGTTTTATTCAAATAACGTACATTAAAGCCAGATTTTTCAGAAAAATGAATACTGAACTCGAATAAGGTTTCATCCTGATGGTGTTCTCTCTTACTTCAGTACAACGTAGTTTTCGAAATATTCCTGTCTTACGTTTGACAAAGCGTTTCACACTTGGGTACGATGAAGAAGCTTTGGAGATCTTCATCTGAGACATTTATTACATCATAACTTTGAAGGATAAGTATCGAGATCGCAACTATGGTTCGATCAAGACTCCATAACAATCACTGACCCAAGATGTTATTCTTAAGAAGACCAATGTTTTATTTAGTTAGGGGGTGAGTGTTTGGGTTTATGGGGCTCAAGAGCCGGATTCGGCTAAACAGCGCCAAACAATTGCGGGTTGGCAAACCAACAGTGTTTGTAAAAAACAAGCAAGCAATACAAAACTTGAAATAATAGGAAAAAAAGATTAATTTAACGCAGTACAAAATGAAAACCGAAATATGTTATTTATAATGGAGATATAATCTAATAAAAAACAAATTAAAATCAATAATTGTGTATAGGTACATTTCAAAATAATTGTCTGTAGTCTAGACGTGAAAAGAAGAAAAGGAAAATTGAATGACAAGAAAGAAGGTTGAAAATAGAGAAAGATCACTAGGGTACCCCGGGGTCGTGACACCCGTGTTTATCAAAGAAAGTTAACCCCTGGGGAAAAGGAAAATATCACTAGGGCAAATCAGGATTGTGACACCCGTACTCATTTAAAGAAGATAAGCCCCATAAGGGGTATTTAGTTTGGGGTATAAAGAAAAGTGCGTATAAATTCATCTATTTAACATTTCATGATGACTAATTCTATATTATATTTAGTCATTCGTGTTTCAATATTTTAACTAGAGGAGCTTCTATGTTAACTATTGCTGGTACTATAATAGCTCTCTTTTATCTATAGATGCTGTCTGCATAAATTTCTAATATAAAATCACTACAAGCTGTGCATTAGTCTCATGCTAACGTCTGACAATTTTATTATAGGCAGATTTTGCTTAAGAATTTCAAATTTCTTGTTCCAATATTTATATTCCTATATTATTGTATAATTACATGTTTCATACGAAGGTAAATTGATAAAAGTGCACATTAAATGTTGCAAAGAATTTCATTTATCTATTAACTCGTGTTAAAACGGTAGCAAACGCGCGGGGTATGGATTCTCCCCAGGCTCACGAAATTTTTAATTCTGGGAAAACTGTTAATATGTTATCAATGACCTTTTTTCAGTGCCTTTCTATATGACGATCTCCATGGGAACTAAAGTATATTTGTCACATCTGTCCCTCTTTCTTAGGAGTGGCAAAAGTTTTTTACAATCTTAAGGTATCCGACAACGTTTGGAACCGTGATTTTAAAAAAGCGCATAAATGGATAATATTTATGATATTTAGTGTCACTTAGGTTAGAAAATGTATATAAAATTGTTTTAAGGATAGTATTACAATAAAAAATTATTTTACAATATTTTGACAAAAGGAGAACACTTTGAAAAAAGGTTATTCTAAGTTAATTTTTTGCCGAAATATTGTATTTAAATAATTTTTTTTTGTCAAAACGTCCTTAAAACAGTTTTATGCATGTATTCTAATCTAAGTGACACTAAATATCATGAAAGTTATCCATTTATGCACATTTTTAAAAGCACGGTTTCGAACGTATATAGTCGGATACCTTAAAATACAATCTAAGTGTGACTGAGTTCACCTAGTGGCCACGTTTTCATTCCTAAATATTTTCTATGAACAGGCCGCCTCTGTGTGAACGACTAAGTGATTTTGCATTATACAATTTATTATGGTCAATAAATATAAATGGACAGAATATAAAATGTAAATGAACAGAATATAAGGAAAGGATGGGCATTTGTGTGATCTGTATTGGATGAAGTTGAAATTGATCAAGCAAGGGAAGAACCTGATGAAATAATGGATAATGATAACGAAGGTAATTTTGATTAGAGCAACGAACATGAAACTTTTGAGTTGAAAAAACGTTTCAAATGTTACCTAAAAAAGCTCCACCAAGAAAGATATGAATTCACAAGTGTACCACATGACACCCTGGGCCCTGTCGAAAAGACTCAACCAAGAAAAAGTTCAACACGCTATTTGTCGATAGTCAAGGGACAATAAAACTACAACAACTTGAACAAAATATGACAGTTTTGCTTGCAAATACCATTCCCGTAATGCTAGCGAAAAGTGTCTGTGATTTGCATCCTTTATTAAAGTCACACACATTTGAAACAATTCAGTCCAGTTTAATTCGATTTTTTTTGTCGTATTTTCAAAGAATAATTAAAAAGTACTTAAAAATAGGTAAGTATACTTTATATTAATTAAATTATTCACTGGAATTAAGATTTTTATCGTGTACAATAAATATAATTATAAAAAAAAAGAATTGGAGTGACTCTGTAACAACGGCGCCCCACTAACGTTAGTATCTAGTGCGCGCGTTCTCTCTGGTTAATATTTAGAACAAAGAATATATTTCTGAGAAATGGAGGATGATCCTTTTTGATGATGATGGAAATACAGTCATCTGGAGTAAAACTATCAAACAGGGGTAAAGTTATTCTGTCAGAATTATAATATAAGGTTTAGAAGAAAAAATTACTTTATAATTACTGTATGCAAGCGATACGCAATGAAAAGCACGCTGTCATTTTCGAAACTTATATATAATAACATTTCTTTTTCGCAGTTCTTTAAGCAGTCTTATGTTTTTAAAGTTCTTACAAAAAATTATTGTAACGAATTTCCCTTTCAATGATATAATTTAACATTTTTTTTTGTGACGCATCCCCATGTTTCGTGCAGAATTTTTTTTTTACCTTTGTTAGCATTATAAAATTTTTCACTATGGTGAGCGAATGTCTTGTACTTTATTTAAGACTAAAAAACCTAAATTTAAAACTTCTTGACTTTTGAACAACTGATATAATTTTAACAGCTTACATTTTATTTCGAAAAAAATGTATCGACAATCAGTTCTTTAATATAAATAAAACAGTAATAAATTACGTGTATATAGTCGGAAAACTTGTTTTAGTTGTAATATCTGTAGTTGATTTCTCTTCACTTAAATTTGTACACACACAGAAAGAATATAAGTTTAATTTTTGAAACATTTAAAAATAAAGTTTAATCAAAAGGCGCTGAAATTATATTTACAAAAGTAAAATTTCCACACGGGAAATTTATTCCAAAGAAATCAACCAAAACTTTCTCGTTAGGCATAATGTATGTCGCGCGTACAAACTAAATAACAGCATAATTGAAATGTATGAAATACAGAGAAGTCTCATAATACCAAAATCGTGACTAATAGTCGCATAGTGCTATAAACAGTTCCATATATTACGCATGTATAAAATATATTTAAGATAAGCAAATTATATCTCGATGTTTTTGTACGGAATATATACATTTTTTGTCTAAAAATATAATATCCATTTTTAAAAATATAAATTAAAGTAAAATAAATGATTTCCAGTATTTAACATTTATTCACTACCAAAGTTTGAAAATGATTTTCAAGCTACCGCCTTGTAAATATTGACTACATAAATTAATTTTGAAAAGTCCATACAATTTTGCCTGTATTATTACCTTCACTTAAAATAAAACATTTTATCAGATCACGTTTTTCTCGAAAATAAGCAGTTACACAACAATTCAATTTTCTTTTAAATTCCGTGCCGTTCTTTAAAAGTTCAAAACTCATAAAATTTCTTTCTAAGATTTTTGCTATCACTAAAATATTTCTTTTGTGTCATTATTAACACCCTTTTATAAGCTTCACTCGAATGTAAATGAATGAGCTCATTTTACCCACTTTTAACGTTCAGATTATTTAGAAATTTTGCTCACTTGTCCAAATCCGATGGCAATACAAAGATTTTATAATTTTGTTCCAGTGTCCTGATCAGGATCTTTAGAATTAACGATTTCCCATTTTCAGATCCCATCCCGCATCTGGCGACTAATTTCAGATCCCATTTCCAGAATTGTCGATTAAAAGATTATGTTACAACTTAGTTCGTTTAGCTATAAAAGGGTGTTTTTTAGTTTTTTTTTAAACTACAATTTTTTTTAACACACGAGTTGCTGCGGTTCATTTAAAATCTAAAATCTTAATCTTAAAATTTAAATCTTATCTTTATTATAACAATGAGGTCAGATCATAAAGTGACTTAATAAATTAAAAATATAAACCATTAAACAAAAAAAATAACATATATATAGGATTAAATTTATGATTAAATTGGTTCAACCTTGATTCTGTATTCTGAAGAAATTTTAGGAATTAAAGAATTATTTAGGCAGATACCATCTGTGTTCTAGATATCTATGTAACTGTTTCTAAAGGTTATGTGTACCATTTTAGTGTTCTTTGCACATGTTTTTTGACCCCAGATTGTGCCCTCGTAAACGTTTTGGACTGGGGCAGGGAGAGAGAAATAAAGGAATGCACATTTTTCTATGCCAGGGCAACGTTTAGTTTTTAAAAAATAATTAGATTCATGTTTTCATAATTATAATTCTTCAGCATCAATAAATTGTTCTTTAAGTTTTTACGTGTTTATGGAAATATGTTTATCAAATTATAATAAAACATTCATATTTAAAAAATAAACCACATTTCTACCAGTTATTTTGAGTTTATAAAAATAATGCTTATTTTTAAATATTTTTATGGCATTTTAAGCTATCCGAACACACGTTTATAGAGTATTTGTTTTAAATAACATACTAAAACATTATAAATACGTTAGAAATATTTAGGATCAATATCAATAATAGTATTCATACTTAACTATAGCAATATTTAAAATAAATTATCTCAATTTTACAAAATACACAATTATAAATGGAATTATAGAATTTTTTTAAGAAAATCATTCTTATAAAGCAGTCAGAGAAAATAGTAATAAACTTATATCTATACAAGTAATGCTAAAATAAGCTACATACAATTATGTGAGTAATTTACCCAAATTTTAATGTTTTATTAAAATATAATATTTAAAATATGATCGAATATATGTTATAAAAAAGGAACGTATTTAATAAAGCTATTATTGAAATAACCGTTCATAATTCAAAAAAATATTCACGCAATATGAATTATTTTAGTACTTCCACAGAAAGTAGTAGAAGCATTAGGTTCAAAAAGTTCCATTAAAATTTGTTTTTAGTATATTTTGAGTTATCAGGTTATCAAACCCACCATGATAGATTTCCAAAAATTTAAATATCCAATTCTGGTAGATTAAGGACATACTTCCAGCTTTTATAATTCTATGTAATTTATCGTGTAACTGGGCTTCTATGTAACGAAGAAGCAAAATACGATATGTTCTGTGAAGCCCCAAAGCATTTTTCCATTCAAAAATAGCTAAAATGTGTATTTTAATCGAGAATGTCATTTTAACGTGTTCGGATATTTTATGAGTTTTTAAGCTCTTTAAAATTTGGAAAGAAAAGTGTGTTTACAGAAATCATTATTATATTTTGTTGTTATGGTACATTGCAATGTATTGAAATAAAGATTTTAGAAAGAAAATAGAATTCAATAAGATTGAAAATTAACTACATTTATGAATTGAAAATGGCTCAAAGATAGATGTTTTAAAACGCATTTATTGGTCGTCTTTCCAAGCAGTTTAAGAAAATCAATCATTTTGGAAATCTTTTTTCGTTCAGTATAATAGCATTCATAACATAAATTTTAAAAAGATATAAAATATAAAATTAATCTTAATATCCATACCTAATCAAATGGTTTCAAGAAACAATAATGAATTTTTTATTTATAAAATCTGAATATTCTTTCCGCATTTCTTACCTAAAATATTGTTCGGCAAAATTTTTATTGAAGAAACTTCATATGCTTAATACAGATGAATCTTGAAAGGAATTCGAATTACATAATAGAAATTTTTCAAATAATGAAACAGAATGGTATAGCACATAAAGGTGTAAAATTGTCTATATAAATTGTGCTAAATAATGAATTTGAAATAACCTTTTTATTTTCAAGATATCTGTGAATTAAAAATTAATAACAGATTTTTAGTAAATAAACCTATTTGAATTTATTAAATTACTAGAATAAAAATTGCAGAGATACATTAAAGTATTACCTAAAATATACACACAATACAAGTTCAAATTGTCGCGGAAAATTTATAAATAAAATCAGTTTCCCAATATGTTTATTATATTTAAGCACACGTACATTTTTACAGCATTTATATAGAAGACATTCATTTTAATAATTATTAAAATAAAACATTGGCTGGAAGAAATTGAACAATCCCAAAAACTCTATCATTTTAAATGCTTTTACAAATATTTTGTTTTCATTCCGTTGCTCTGTTTTCATACGTTTTATTTCAAATTGATGGCATTACAATGTCCATATAGTGAAATTATTACCTTACTGCTAAATTGTAAAAATTAGTTAGATAAATTATATTTATAATTAAAGAAAACATAACAGAAAATGTGGAAAAAAAAAGAAAATATGAAAAAAAGTAATAATTCACTGAAATAAAAAAAATAATTAGAACTATTCATTTTGTTTCATATAAATGTTTAACTGGTACAAATCGCACATTTTAATTAGAATTTCGAATTCATTCCTCTTTGTAAAAAATAAAATAATGTTTTTACAATTGTTTTTAAACGAATTAAATTAACTAATCTATTAATAATTTTTATTCGAATTGAAAATGGAAAAATTAAATAAATTGCAATTTTCTGCTATTTATAATTTCAGCTGCGGGGCGTAGTTGGTTTGTCGCTGGCCCTGTACGCCTATGGTTGTGGATTCGACACCGGCTCAAGAAGGTGGATTTTCATGAAGATGAAAATGACAGCATCCACGTCATATGATTTTGCGGCATGTTGAAGATCCTTAGAGTTCCTGTTTGGCTTGGGTGCTTTTGACAAAATTAAACTCCTCATTCCATTGTCAAAGTTCAGATGCCTTCCCTCTGGGGAGGAAACTGGGCTTAAAATTACATTGTGGTGATTGGCATTTCACCTATATGGTGCCGCACTTGAAAGTGATACCAACTCCCAGAGAATGTGTACTAGATCTGCAATTTTAATTCTGGTCCGCAGCTCCATTGGAGGAAAAAAATTTTTTATAGTTAAATGGGCAGTACATAAATATAAATTTTGATTTAAAATAATTTGTATAGAAAAAGCATTATGTAACTCTTTCACGTATATTATAAATGGAACATTAAAAAAATGACTTACATAATTTTAAATTTTTAAGCATAAAATTAATGAAGGCTCACTATGATATGTCTCTCAGTCTTACAATACAGGACAATAATTATGTGATGATTTGCTTACGACCTTTACAATACTTTCAATAATAATTCGCATTTCTGAATATTCACTGATTCTCATTTAAAATTTAAATAAAAATTAACCGAAAAAAATACTGTTATTGTCTAGTCACATTTTTACGTCTCTTCACTCCAATATGACCTTCAAAGAACTCATAACAAGAAAGAAAACATTTTGAAGAAATTACTAAAAGAATCGGAAAGAGACTACTCTAGGTGTTGAAATAAAATACATTTGCATTTGTCTGGAGATGTCATTTTCGAATGTAACGTTTTCAAGTTTTTATGTGGAAAGCCTATGCAGATAGAGCACTGTTTCGTAAACATATTTACTTCCATAAGCATGACATGCTATGGAAGAATTCCAATATAAAATTTATAAAGATTTACATCGAAATGACGAACAACAATAAAATGACTGTGAGGCAGTTTAAAAGATCTTTTAACAGATCAAATTTATATGTGGGTCAAACGGATAAAAATGGTAATCAAACTTTTTTAGAAAATTTGAATCAGTTATAAAATATTATATATAAAATAACTGTGATAACTAAATAACTGCAGGACTACTGTTCCGTAGGGTTTAGTTTAGATTTTTTAATATTATTTTAGGTAATTATGATATATTATGACCCTTTATCATAAAAAAAACTGACGTTGATATTATGGTTCGCGAAGTTTGTCGGACCACTGCTTTGTCGTAAAGCATTTTGAGTCGCCAATCGCCATGAATTTAAGTTGCCAGGAACATTACCATTATGCGGCGTCAATTTTGTACCATCTCTTAGGATATATATTTCAGGATTTATTGGAATATTATCAATTCATCTATCCTTTCTTCAATTTATTCAGTAACTGTCACTAAATCTTATGTCTTCATCGAATTTAAATTAGAACAAGACACACACACACACACACAGCTCACCATCCTCCGATTCATTCTCAGAAAGCTCTCGAAATAAATTAGCAATTTAATCAGGGCTTAAACTTTTCTACAAGTCATCGTTTTAGTGCAGAAATACTCAATCTGCTGTCCACCGAGCCTTTTTAAGTGGACTGGTCTATGGCCCATTGCTCTGAGAAATTTACTTATTCAAGAACATTGTATTAAAAATTTGGTGGAAAATTCTTTGTCAAGAAATCAAATATATCAATTTTGCTGTTGAAGTCGCAGGAGTACGAATTGATTTTCTTTTTGTATTTGGAACGGTTACAGTTAGTGATAACAGACAACAGTAGAGTAGCGACAACTTTAAGGGTGGAACTAATTTTTTAACTATCTTTCATATCTTGCAAGCGAAAAATATTCGAAGAAAATATAAACGTTTCAAGACGATTGGGAGCTTGACTATTTTGTAGTGAAAAACAAACATGGATCAGTAATAGTTTGATTTGTCACGCGCGCGCGAAAGTGCTGTATTGAAAAATATCAATAAAGAGGAATCATTCAATGACACTTTTCCTCGAAAGATCTCTTTCAAGAGGTGATAAATAGGCTTTCTTGTGAATAATCTTTGCAACAGCAGCAAAGGGTTTTTCAGTGGTAATATCACAGCAGTACCAAAGACATCCTATGAATTCTATTATATTATTGATACTCATATGAAACCTTTACTGATGCAGAAATTGTGAAGGGGTGTTTCTTAAATGCTTCTAATTTAGTGTTAGTAACAAAAATAAATAATATAAAAATAATAACTAAGAAAAGCAAAACAGGAGTTATAATATTTTGATCAATTTTCCATATGTAACGAAACACTTAGACATAACGATTTTATAACAACTGACTCATTTCCTTTGTGAACCCAAAAACACTGCATTCAAGGTCATATAAATGTGTGATATTACTTTCGGAATTTGTTTTACTAATAGTATCTACTTAGTGAACGACATTTTTCTGAACGAGAGCTATTTATAATGATAAATTGCCTAGGTGTCGAAACGTCACAAGGGGACATTATAGATACATTTAGTTGCAAAATCTCTTCTAATTAACTTAGAACCTCAAAACATTTTCTGCGTAATCATCATGAAGAATAATTAAAAGTCGCGATAAATGAAAAAAATGCGGAAAGAATAACAAACTAAACAGGCTCCGGTGTCCAGTCGACAACGATGGACGTTGTAGTGTTAAAATAAATACTAAAAATAAATAAGTAAATAAAATTAAAGTAAGGAAGTCTAATAGAGTGATTTTAATAAGTAAAAGCTCACAATGGTATTATAAAAGAAAATGATAGCTACACCCAAAAATGTGTTCTTTATTGGCAGTAAATTTTCAAAAAGCTTTTAAATATATACATTTTTTTCTCTATTTCAGTAACAGTGAGTAAAAAAAAGCTTTACTTTAAAATGCTTTCACGGTTCCATTTACGTGCTGTATACGTACTTTTCAATTCCTCCTTCAATGGAGCAATTATTATTATGGTTTTATTTAAATGTCTTTTAAAACAATGGACATTATTATAGTAAATGTTTATTACTGTATCTTTAGAACAAAAGAAACATTATAGAAATATAAATATATTTTGTGCAGCCGCTTTATTACATACAATTTTCAAAATTATTATGAATTACATTAGACATAAGAATGTAAGTCTAAATATTTTTTCTGGCTATGAGGAATCTTCATGTAGAAATTATTTTACCATAAAATATTTTAAATGGTCCATTTGATTTGAAGCAAATAATTCTTATAAAGGATTTTATTTGCTTTTTGGAAAAATATCGTTGATACAGAATAATAATAATAGAATGCAAGTTTAATTATTTAGATTTCAATACGTAAATTTAAGGACAAAATATTTTTTATATTAATACCGCTTGCGATTGATCAGAAATAAATAAAAATTTTCATATGAATATTTAAAAATTAAAACAGAAGGAAGGAAAAGATACATATACATCTTAGTTAAACAATGTAATCTTTTATATGATTTGTAATATGATTTTATAATGTAATCATTTACATGATTTTTGTATTTCAAACAAATATGTAGTTCACTTCCGGTTCACTGTCTTCTAATGCAAAATAAAGGTATTCATATAGCTAATTGCTTCAATATTATTTCTCCATATGCATAAAAAAAATTTGGTAAGTTCTTCAATTTATTTTTGTTTATTAAGTGTATCTTTTTACTACTTTTCCATCCATACAAAGCCAATGCTTTTATTTTAATTGCTTAATAGATTATATAATGCACGTTTACACATACAAATCCCATGCTTAAGTCTTTCTTAATCATGGATTATTTTCTATAATTTTCTTGCAATATTATATAAAATTTTTCTGCGAATAGGGCTTAGCCCTACTTCATGATCCTAAGTCACTGATAGCTTAAAAAATGATATTCCTTTTTGGTCAATTACCGTAAAATCCAGTGTATAACGCGCACCTATACTTTCCGAGCTAAATGTTTTAGTTTTTAGGTATATTCTCCGTATAACGCCCCCTTTTTAGCGAAGAAATCTGAAATATGAGTATACATTGTTTTTATGTTTTGAAGTCATTTATTCAAGGTATTATTCCAGACTTTTGAAAAAATAGCATACTTTTAGAACTACAGCTGTTTTTGCTCATAAGGCAAGTCGTTTTTATAAAATAAACAGTGTTTCGATACATCTAAAAGTAAATCTTTCTTTGTGCCCATCCTTCAGGTTATTTTTAAAGCTATCGTTTTTATACCCGGCGTATAACGCACACCCTTAATTTTCGATCAAATTTTTGTGTTCAAAGTGCGCGTTTGACGTTGGACTTTACGGTTTGTTTTGACTTATATTGGTTTGTTTTTCTTGTTTTCAGTTTCAGAATTTTCAGAGATAAGCAGGCTTCAGCTTGTTTTCGTTTCTCAGCTAAGCAGGTTATTTTATTAAATACGGTAATCATTTTATATCATAATTTCTATTATAAATGTAAATTTTGTCAGTTAAGGTATCCGACTACGTTCGGAAACGGGATTTAACTAAATCGTATAAATGGATAATATTTATGATATTTAGTATCACTTATAGATTAGAAAATGTATATAAAACTGTTTTAAGAATAGTATTACAGTAAAAAATTATTTAAGTACAATATTTCGGCTAAAAATTAACTTAGAATAAACTTTTTTCAAAATGTTCTTCTTTTGTGAAAAATGCTTCTTTTATAATAATATTTTGCCTGCACATAGTTCAGACCTCTGTACAGAGGCTCAACTACAATCTGTGAAATATATAAGTTAGAAGTTCGTTTATCCGTGTTTTACGACAACTGAGGGGAGAAATTTTTAGAAAAAAACGCCGATAATTATTTCAGATGGTTGTAACTCTGAAAATAATGTGAATTTTTCAAAATTCCTAGTATAAATATTATTATAATAGACGCATTTTTCACAAAAGGAGAACATTTTGAAAAAAGGTTACTCTAAGTTAATTTTTAGCCGAAATATTGTATTTAAATAACTTTTTTTTTGTCAAAATGTCCTTAAAACAATTTTATATATGTATTCTAATATAAGTGACACTAAATATGAAAATGATCCATTTATGCGTCGTTTTAAAATTACGGCTCCGAACGTTGTCGGATACCTTAAATTAACTTATTACAAATCATATTTTCGTAATTTGTATATTTTAATGTATGTATTTCCAGATTCCGCTTAAGTTTGCTACTTGGAATGCTTTAATTAAGTTATTTTAAAGCGACACGCATAAATCAAATAAGAATTACACCGTATTGACTTATGCATATCAAATACCAAAAACAACTTACATGAACTAACCTGCCTGTTTAGAAGACACAAGGTTAACAAAAGGAAAATGCGGTAGACAGAGGGTCACATCATTGTAAAAAGTGCAAAAGTTAAAAAATGCTCATTTTTTTTTGTTTTATGTATATTATTTCTTTAGAAGTTGCAGAATAAAATTTATTTTTCTATCTCCTAAAAGTTTGGTACAACCGTCTAGATAACAATATATTTATTTAAACATAAAAATATAATATCAAAATTACCTCTTTAATACTTATATTGCATAAATAACATTTTTTTAAAAGAAAATTTTAAAATTAATCACCATTAATAGTAAGTAAAACATCATAAAAGTGTAAAAAAATAATTCATAAACTGCAAAATCCGGCGTATAACACACACCTATACTTTCAAGCTGCATTTTTTAATTTTTAGTCACATTCGCCAAATAACGTGTATTCCTTTTTTTACGAAGGAACCCGAAATGAATGTGGGCAATCCTATTATGTCTTGAAGTCACTTGTTCGAAAAATTATCCCCGCATTTTTTTTAAAAAAATGTACACTTGTAAAACTACAACTCATTAAGTATGCCATTTCTTTTTTTAAAAAAAGGATTTCCCCATATGTAGATATCTAATTTTTTTTATTCTTATCTCTTTCTTTATTTTTGAAGCTATCATTTTTATATACCCGGCGAAAAACACAAACCTTTATATTTCGATCTGATTTTTAATGTTGAAAGTGCTGGTTTACACGCTGGAATTTAGGGTATTTATAATTAAATATATTTGTTGAAAGACTCTGATTATATTAGATAAATTCTATAAGAAAACTCGATTTTTTTATGAAGATTGTAAAGAAACTGTGTAAAATATAGCAATAAAAACTACGCGAAAATAATATATTGGCCACAGCGATATGATCCTACTGTGCTTCACCTTTGAAAAGACAACTAAAACATTTTGTAAATCATATTAATTTATTTTTAGCCAAGATAAATAATTATTTAATAGATTTAAAGATTAGAAAAGTTGTTGCATTCTTTTAAGATAAATGAAATTTTTTATTTCCATTTGATAAAAACTTTCGCCAAAATATCATACTTAGAAAAAATCAATCTCACCACACTCGTCTTTTTGACTGCTATCACTATGACAATGGAGACAGAAGCTGGTTTTTTTCTTTTTCCCCACCAAAATATTTTTTCCTTAATCAACAAATCTATCATACTCCCACGTAGAAAACTTAATCATAGAAAACGATTACGATTGAAAGAACCAAGAACAAAAGATTTCCAATCAAGTCTCTCTTCGTCTTTACCTTCTGAAGGAAGATGGAAAATGGAACATATAAGAATAGGACCAACGCTCCTTTCTTATACCTTGTTCAATTCGATTTCTCAAAGAAGATTTATCTGTCCATATCTGTTTTGTCCCATTTTATTTCCCATAACCACTTCACCATTTCTGATTATTCATATTTACTCACATAAATTACGCAAACAATTTAAGAAGGGAACATGGAATTTTAAGAATGGAACCTACGACAGGGAGAATGGACCGAAATAGATTTTTTTGACATTTTGAAAAATAACAAGCATATATCTGCTGGTCGTTTTAAGTAAGAGTGGACGGAGACGAAAAATTCCCCGACAAAGGTTTTGTCGTTGAAGTAAATAATATAAGACGAGAAAAAGGTTGCGTGCGATTTGCTCATTAATCTTTATTTCGGACGTCGCCAAAGTTTCTCTGTGCGGCTTATCTAAACGTTTTATCTTCGTTTTCCAGCGTTCTCATGAGTTTTATTCCTAAAGTTTTGCGAAGTAACAGTTGAGAAAAAAACTAGACACTTTGCCAAAAATAATAAGCGGTAAAATGAAAGAGGAATTTGACTTGTTGAGCGTAGTATTGTATATTTCAATAAAAGAGGAAAATAAATATTAATCACAACGCTGACTACTGTCCTGTAGGACTTGTGGACTACTCCTGTAGGACTACGAATCCCGTAGAAGGCTTAGATGTTTGTAAATGTAAAGTGCCTTTGTTACAAAGGGGCACTCTAAACAGTCCCCGAGTTGCAAGTCCTCCCGTAAGGTTGCTGGAAGGGGAAGCGAAATAGGCTTCTGTGACAGGGTGTTTTCTCTCAAAATTGGGGTGGGTCGAGTCAATTCGTACTGTCACCTGCGTGATACTCAAAGCTACGTCTAACGATAGACATACTACTTGCCACTTACCACGATGAATTTCATGCGACTCAATCTGATGTTGTTGTCGATTTTGTGGCAAAGGTATACTTGTGGGTGATTCGTAATTTTGGGTAGCAGTACACCTGTGTACGGTTTCGATGCGGGTACTGTTAATTAACAGCGGTAAAGGGATGATATCCTGAAAACTTATGTTAGGTTTTTCTAGGTGCTAATGACCCGGATTACATTTTTATGGACGATAATATGCACGTCCTAAGAGAATTCCCATTGTTGATGAATTTCAAGAAGGAGTGGATATTAGCCGTATAGCTAGACTCTCGAGATCTCTTGATCTCAATTCTATTGAATATTTTTGGGACTGTCTAGGACAGCGATAATCAACCTGCAGCCCACCGAGCCTTTTTAAGTGGCCCGCTTAGTGCCCACTGCTCTGAAAAATTCATTTATTTAAGAACAATATGTTAAAAATTTGGTGTTAAGAAATCAAATATATCAATTTCGCTTTTTGCTGCCGATGTCGTACTATTGCGAATTAATATTCTTTTTCTATTTGTAACGGTTACGTTTAGTGATAAAAGACAACAGTGAAGTAGTGATAGCTTTATGGATGGAATCAATTTTTAACTATCCTTCATATCTTGCAAGCGAAAATATTCAAAGAAAATATGTTGTTTCAGGACGATTCGGAGGTTGACTATTTTGTAGTGAAAAACAGACATAGATCACTAATTGTTTGATTTGTCAAAAAGTGCTGAATTTTAAAAAAAATACCAATAAACAGGAATTTTTTCAATGACACTTTCTTCGAAGATCTCTTTCAAGAAGTAATAAATAGGCTTTTTCTTGAATAATCTTTGCGACAGCAATAAAGTGTTTTGTCGAGTGGTAACAAAGACATCTTATGAAGTTTGTTATATTATTGGTAATCATAGGAAACCGTTTACTGATGCAAACATTGTGAAGGAATGTTTCTTAAACGCTTCTAATTCAGTGTTAGTAACAAAAAAATCGTAATTAAAAAAGCAAAACAGGGGTTTAAATATTTTGAACAATTTTCCACATTTTAGACCTTTCCTCTTTAACTTTGTGATGAGGCCCGCGTGAAATAGCTGACAGATGTATGCGGCCCAGCAGAAAAAAAAGGTTGAGTACCCTAGTCTAAGAAAAGCCATTTCTTAGCGTAGCTACCCTCCTAGGACCCCCTAGAAATACTTATTGCCACCCTCAAAAAGAGTAAGGGAGCTCTTTGTACAGCTGGTATAGCAGTTCACAGTGGTCACCATCCATATTAGACAGACCTTTCCCGAGGTAAATTGCTATATTTGTTGTTATTGTTATAATGTTTTGCTGTTCTGACGTTATAGTAAATCTCTGTGCGAAATTTGTGGCAAAACGGTAAATAATTCATCACTTTCCTCAGATTTTATATTTGTGACCTTAATTTTAGACATGAGTGTAATATAATGACACGATATCCTTAACGAGAAAAATAATCGTAGAGGTTAATTAACATGCTAAATATATTACTCATTACCACCCTTATTTAGTCATCTTTAAGCAAGTAGAAAAGGTATCAATTTGTGCATTCTACAAGAGAATTTATAAAGGTTGATGGAAGTTAGATTTAAAATTCTAAGTAAGAAGAGTTGAGTACCAGTTCTGGTGTCACTATGCATTATTTCATTTACCTACTCCATTACATTCAAAATATAAGGTACGTCTTAAGTAATTCCTGTGTTGCGTATAAGTGTGGCGTGAATAAAGAATCACTTAATGAATCATTAAATTTCTAAAGTAATTAGAATTCGTTATTTTTCTCTGTGTTTGTAATAACACAGAATATGCTATGCTACTCATGTCTAAAACATCAATAAAATATTTTTCTATTGTGTGTGCAATATTTGTTTGAATCCAAAAGCATTTCATTTCATTTGTTTATATACCCCTGAATATTGTTACGTTGATCGTGGATGCCACGATTTTATGCAAATTAATCGCTGAGAACAAGGCAGTTCTTCAGGAGCGATTGAAATTTCTTGTCTAAAACAATCCTTGAAATACAGGATACACAGTAAAATTCTCAGAATAAATGTCAGAAGGTCTTCACACCTATAAAAGCTATCCGACACAACTAACGGTGTCTAAAATACTCTTATACAAAAGATTATTTACAAGCACAGCTTGTCCTATTCAACAGTTGAGCTAATCGCTAATCGCTTTTACGGTCAAGGCAAGGTCGCTAGTTAAAATAATACTGACTAGATTCGGCGAGCATCGCTCTGTTTATAGTCCTCGCGAATCCGTCGAGAAAGATCATAGCCATAGATCGTGAAATTAGTGTATTTCTCCACAAATTTCCAGAAGAATCCAGATGGTCCAAAACTCAGTAAAAATGGTCGCCAAGTAGCAAATATAATCTCCAAATTGGTCACCAAAATGATGCCAATTTGTCTTTATCCCCAAATTTCGTGGGTGAACGGCGTTGTTTGCGAATATTACAATTTAAACATAAAATAAATATAACAGAGAGATATGTATATATATAAATGTATTAAACATCCAAATACAAATTATTTACACTATTTTACACAAAATTTGCAACAATATGAATCATTATCCTATTTATTAATTTTATTTTTAAAAGTATAACTTAAATAAACGATCAAATGGGTCTTAATCAATACCTATCTAATACTCCGAATGATTTATAGATGAATTCGGTTCCTCAAATGATTCACAGAAATGAATCCATTTACGGGTTGAGAAATTATTTAGTTAGTTTACCCATTACGCTTCCGGATAAATAACACATAGATTACGCTCGATGGATTGAAAGAGAATCTAATTTATTCTGTCAATAATTGAGATCGGGCGTAGTTTAGCTGCAGGTAAATAATTGCACTGTTTCAGATTAGACTCTAGAGGTTAAAATGGATAAAGTATAATTAAAAGTATTTCGATACATGATGTCTCGAGATTTTTTGGCGTTGCTAGTCAATCTGGTAGATACTGAAAACGGAATGTTAGCTTTAATTGGTATCGATTTTTCCAAAATTCCCGTTTGAATAGGAGCATTCTGATAATTATTTTAGTTTATCCGCTCGAAGGCCACTTTGATGGAAAGTTGCCAATTTTTTTTTTCAAACGGAAATTTTACCACGGAAACAAAATAAACCATGGCATCTTGAGCTGTTCACCTTACTTACCTTCAATTTCTACTATTAGTTCACAATCTCCCAATATATATCTTGTTCAAATTTTCAATCGTTAGTAAAATACATTTTAAAGTTCTCAATTCAGCTGCAATTTTATATACATGATTATTTTGGATTCCAAAACGGTAATTTAATTATAATTAATAAAAATTAATTGATTAAAACTAATTATTCAAAGAATTACAGATACAGCCACGTTGGCTTCATTTTTAGCGATTTTGGTCAAAACTTTAAAAGATTTTTTTCTCTCACGTTTAAAAGCATTCAGTTGAACTGAAATGTTATATACACGATTGTTTGGGATGGCAATACGGTACTTTAATAATAATTAACAAAAATTAATCATCACATAATATTGTAATTATGTTATATGTATAAACATATTTATATTAATTTTAATTATTTAATAAAAAGTTACTGAAATATAAATTTTCTTTGTTGACCTAGGTAGGAATTGACTTTAAAATTTTTTTTTTATATTAGTTGTTTTTAATATAATCGCCCCCGACGTTGAGACATTTGTCACAAATTTCAAAAAATTTGATCAATTTGATAAAATTCGGTGCCCTACGATGTCGCACAGCCTGACATGTTTTTATTCGTGGATGTGGGTTGACGCTTACATCAACCTTTTCCCTCAATACTCTGTCTTCCTTCATTGACCAACCATTCGAAAAAGCATTGTCTGTTCACCATACATGGTTTGCAGGTGTTCATGAAAGGCGAACCCGTGCCCAGTCATACCAGGTAACAGCCGACACATCCATTGGAGACTACGTTGTCAGCACACGTCTGCATGCCATCATGTTTTGTACTCGAATAACAATGGGTACGCCGGTCTGCTGTTTCTCTCTCTTTTTCGGTGCTCTGAGCATGCATCATTCCTTTTATTCTGGCGCTTCTTTCTTCATTGAATCAGAAGTAAAGATGGTTTCTTGTGGAGATTATTTTTTTAACCTGGTGTATCGTTTTATCCTTCAAGAAAGTGAGGAAACTTACTTTCGTAACATCCCTCTTAGAATCAAGAAGCTTCGTACACTTGCATTCGGAGGTTCGAATGTTACTTGTTATAACAGTAATCCATTCCAGGATTTTTAGTGGTCATATTTATTCAGACAGCAACATTGTAAAAGCCACACTGCACAGGCACTTCATTAATTTTTAGACGTGCCTTTGTCCAAATCCATCGTTCGTCTCTCCTTCTGGTAAAGTTCTCTTATTTATTAAGATAACAACGGGACAGTGTGCCCTAAGGTTAACCTTACACAAAGACTTTCTGTATAGAACAAAATATTTATGATGACATCGTTACTAACTTTCCAATGTAGATTTTTTCCTTGTTAATAGTATCGGCCGAATCAGAAGGGAAAAAACTGCTACTCTGTGGAAAAAATATTTAGTATACATATTAATTTGATTCTTATTAAATAGCGCATTCTAAAATGAGAATTCATGCACATATGTAAACGTGTAAATCAATTCAAAGAACAATTTATGGCGGGTTTCGAATATTAAATAGTATATATTAATTGCTTTGTGTAAAGTGATTCGATTAGTTAAATTGCTTCTGTGTGCCCTAAAGAATTATTTTACGTTTTCAAAAACCATTTTGTTTTTCTTGCCAAGCTCTAGAAGCGCTTTGACGATATTAGGCCGTATTTCGAAAACATTTCTGCGTTTCAGCACATCAAAGTTTAAAGTTTCCAATAATTGGTGGAATTGTTTATTGTTGCTTTCCTAAAACCTGTCTTCTTTTCAAATACTTACTGCAGAATAGTTTTAGCTGTGCCAATTCAAATAACTTAATTTAATTGACTTGATGTGTTTGTTTCAGTTAATTGCATCAATCGAATTATTTAGGAACTTCCTTACTTAGAAGAATATTTAACGATGTTCATAATATATTCTTCTTTCGAATTACTCCAACAATAGCATTCGAAATATTGCTTTAAGGCATCCACGTTTGGAAATGTGATTTTGCAGCATCGTACAAAATAATATATATTTTTTTAATACATAGTGTCACTTAGATTAGAATACACGCATGAAATTGTTTTAAGAATATTTTTACGATAAAAAAAGTTATTTAAATGCAATATTTTGGCAAAATATGAACAAAGAATTACCTATTTTCTAGCATTCTCCTTTTATGAAAAATGCTTCTATAATAATAATATCTGTACCGAGCCTGAACTAGGATTTTTGAAACATAAAAGTGGATTTATCCATAAATTAATACATCAGAAAGGAGAAACTTTAACAAAAAACACCGACAACTATTTTAATTGGTAGTAACTCTGAAAATAACATGAAATTTTCAAAAATCTTAGTTCAGGCTTTCTGGAGAAGTCTTAGCTATATATAGGCAAAACATGATTATTATAGAACTTTTCATAAAAGGAGAATATTTTAGAAATCTGTAATTCTACATTCATTCTTTGCCAAAATATTATATTTAATTTTCTCTTGTAATAATTTTTTAAAACAAATTTGTATGTGTATTACGAGGTACGATTCAAAACTTCCCGGACTGAGCCTATAACGTGAAAACTTTTTGCAGTAGAATGACTGCAATAACGTCTCTGTGTTAATGCACATTCTTCGCCATTTCTAAAAGTATTTTTTCCAAATCAAGCGGTCGGTGGATCACCAGAACATCGTATTTTGTAAGAGAATGCATTTAATAACCGGCAATAGAAAGAAATGACTTTTGTAGAGCAGAGAATGAACACCAAATTTTGAAGAGTGCTACAGAGACTGAAGAAATGGTGAAGCATATGTACAGCAGTGATACATTATAGCAAACGCAAGCTTTTTAATTGCATTGACGTTTCAAGGAAGATAGGGAAAGTTTTGAAAACGTGGAACGCTATGGACGACCGCAAACTTCTCACACCGTTGAAAACATGGAAAAGTTTCCATCGGTGATGCGCTAGAAAAAGTTTCAAACAATGACAGGGTGAATTCGAAAACAACTGTTTTGTCACATCCTCATTATTCTCCTGATTTAGCCTCCTGTTACTTCAGAATGTTCCTAGAACTGGCATGTCGTTTTCAGGGCCGTCTATTCTAATCTGCAGATGAAGTTATGAGTGCATAGTAGGCTGAATTAAGGGACATGGCTAAAAATGGATTCCAGAAATGATTCAATTACCTTTAAAAGCAGTTGAATAAGTATGTTGTTGATCAAGGGTCTTATTTCAAAGAAAAATATGTTTTAGCAGTTTGATTGGTAATATTTTTTAAGTTATAGACCCAACCCGGGAACTTTTGAATCCTTCCTCGTATAATCAAAGTGATAATAAATGCTAAGAAAAATATATTCGTTTGTACGCTTTTTCGAAATCAGGGTTCCGAACGTAATCGCAAACGAACTCATTTAATTATAGAACAATGTTTTGCTTGCACTTATAAACTTATGTTAGTAATCAATGTTGAATCTAGACTGTCCGTGATGATTTATATCCGTTTTGTTAATTATAATTTATATTTATTGCTTAAATCAAATTGTGATCTACTTTTCCGAAATAATTAGTAAAGGTCAACGTGTACATACAGGGTGTATCAGTGCAGTGGTTACAAACTTCCAGGACAGATAGAGAACATTTACACGATGGGAAATCACACAGGAATGCATGGTTGGGAGCTATTTCCTGCCTCGGTGGTGACGACGCAAAACACAAGAAGGACAGGACACGAATAATAGGAGAAAACATGTTTATTATCCTTAGTACGGCAAATTTTTTTTTAAAAAAAGAATATTAAGGAAACAACAGGAGTGCACGTCGTTAATATGCATGATGCCTCAGAAGTTCATGTGGGAAATAATGACATGATTAGTGACACACTGGTACAAGGATTATTCTTTAACAGATCCAGCAGTCTCCTCATTGTTCGGCATTTTCTCACATTCCTATGTGTCCATGATGAAGGATCCGCTGTCGGACAATTTCTGATGCAAGCGTGCAAAGTAGGCATGGTTGGCGGTTTGCCTCCTGGTGTAACGTTCGATGTGCAACCAATTTGCTTCATGTCCATTACAATCTGAAGTCCCGTTTTCTAGATGCATATCAGGGAGCTCTGCGTTCGTGTAATTTTTCATCCTGAAACTTTGTCGTCGGCCTACGAAACGAAGCTTCAAAGCTCGCGCTGCAGCAAAACCACGTGTGCACATTCACCGCCTTCTGATGCTTCGGTGTACGCGAAACCATCTATCATTTACACCAACCAAAGACTTTCCAGCATTTTTGCTGCTGAAGCTATAATAAAGAACATGTTTTCTTCTTTTATTCTTGCTCTGTCTTTCTTGTGTCGTCACTACCGCGCCAGTGAAGCGTTTCGGACCATGCATTCCTGTGTGATTTCCCATCGTTTAGGTTTACTGTATCTGTTCTGAAAGTTTGTACTCGCTGTGACTGATACACCTTGTATATATATATGTGTGTGTGTCATTCAACATGTTTCTGTGATATATTTATCTGGTTGTGGTCGATTAATTGAAGAGAAAATTTTGATTTAGTTCCACCTTTTATGAACGACCACAAAGCAAAAATAAGCTCAAACACACACTTACATGACAGTAGGCAAAGGCATTCGTCATTCATATTCCAGAGATCTCACCTTTTATTTCATTTTCAATCGAAAGTGGCCAGAATGTTTGATAATCATATGATTTCCAGTATTACATTCACTGATTGGTCAGAAACGATGTGGCTGATGTAATATTTCATCATCTCTCTTTGAAATGTGTCAGTATGGTAGCTTTTAAGATAAAGTTGTGGTTAAAATGTCATTTTCCTTTGAGCGGGTAAGCTAAAGGAATACATTAACTATAAAGGGAAGTGTTGGAAAGTTCAAAAGCCAATCATAATTTTTTAAAATAAAACCCTTGAAATAAAATTTAAATGGGAATCACACACATATGTATTTATATAATATATCATCGTTTAAGCATAATATTTTCAGTGAAATTGAAACGCGCAAGTATTTGATTTTTAAAATTGGGTTCTTTTACCCAGCAGATGTATTATTCTATTCTACAAAAACAGACTATTAAAAACAGTTCTAGATGAGAACAATTCCAAATTAGTAGAGGAAAGGCATAACATACTGAGTATGAATATGATAAATAATACTATTGGGTAGATCGGGGTTCGTGGATTTTATGCTGTCAGTCTCAAAGAGCAAAATAATTGTTTAAAGCGAGGAAAGTTTATTATGGAAAAATAATTCTTAAAATACACGTTACAGCACTAAAATTCACAATTCTCATCCCTTTAAAAAGCCGAAGTAATACTGACTAAGTTTCTGCGTGCGACTGCTATTTATATTATGCGCGGCAACCTTCGAGCACTTTCTCGAAAACTCTGCTAACGTCACAGATAGCGATGTTATAAATTTCTCCTGAAATTTCCAGAAGCATCAATATGGACACCATGTCGCCAAATTTGATCTCCAAAAATTTTCCAAGCTAGCTGTAACGCGAATATTTCGCCGTTTCGATTAAAACTCAATTATAATGTAAGGGACATCTTTGCTTGCGAATATTGCAATTTTTATGTAAACGTATTAAACATCGAAATGTAAATTATTTAAACTTATTTAGGAATAAATTAAGCATTAATTATACAAAATTTGCATTAACGTCATAAAAAAAAAGGATTTTCAAAAAATTGAGAAACATATTTTTATCACAAAAAGAATTTTCGAAAAAAATGATGCCCTTTGTCTCATAACTATAAATATTTTTAGTTACAAATGAGCAAATAGTTTGTTCAAAGATAATACGTGACTCATGTAAAGAGAGAGGACTGAAACGAGTTTTTAAGCAAACGGATAACTTAAATGGCAAAAAACGGCAAGCGCACATTGTCAAAGGAAGTTAAGCAGTTATGCATTTCTTTTGGAAAATCCTACTTTATTTATTCTTTCATGTACCTTGTTTGACGGAAAACATAAGTGTTCGTTTTCTTAAATCCGTTTCTTTTGTATTTCCTGGAGCTATTTACTTTATCAGAAACAGGGTTAAAAAAATCCATTTAAATCTTCACGGAACAAACTCTTTTTATGAGCTTTCTACTTCAACAAATGGACTTAGTAAAAAAAGTTTATGTTGATAACAACTAGTTTTAGATTTGTATTTCTTAAAATATTTGATTTCATAAAAGCACTACAGGAAATGAGTTTAAGATTTTAAAATAAAAGTCTGTAAGAACATTCTTTAAAAAAAATGGGAAGCTTATTTTTCGTGGAAGAAAACGGTTTAAAGAAAGATTTGATAGTAACTTTAAAATAAGGAAACTTGTTTATGGAAAAATATTGCTTTATTAAAACAACTTTCAAGTTAATTTTGACATAAAAAGATTGGATTTCCTTTTCATGTATTGGTAAATTCTTTTCCCATCCATGTAACGACAGAGAATTTCTAATAATTAAAAAAAAATTGTAATAATTTTTAAAATTACAAATGTTTTTTTAATAACCCTATAATTCTTCTAATTCTAAACATTAATTTTTAATCATTAATAATTAAATAATAATTCATTTTTCCATTCCTACTATTAGCTCACACTCTCTACATATTTATTTATTTATCTTGGTGAAATTTTCAATCGTTAATAAAATACATTTTAACGCCTCAATTGAGCTGAAATTTTATATACATGATTATTTTGGATGATAATACAATAATTTAACTATAATAAATAGAAATTAATTGATTAAAACAAATTATTTAAAGAGTTACAAGTAGAGCCACGTTGGCAGCATTTTTGGCGACTTAGCGACACTTTTGGTGACTTGTGTCAAAACTTGAAAAGGTTTTTTCCTCCCGTATTAGAGCAGTCAGTTACGATACTTTAATGATAATTAATAAAAATTAATTACCACTTAATGTTGTGATTAATTTTATATTAATTGTAACTACTTAATAAAAAGTAGCTAAAATAAAATTTTTCTTTGTTGATCTAAGTAGGAATTGAATTAATTTTTTTATATTATTTGTTCATAGGTAATTATAAGTATGTATGTAACAATTATATATAATTGTAAAGAATGTCTAACAATTGAAGCGTTGTTAGAAATGTTAAAAACACTTTACACAATTAGCGTAAATGTATAAAAGCCTATCTCTTTGCCTCTTTGCTTTTCCATTTTTTTTTTAACTCTCCAAACTATAAAGGCTTGTTTTCTCTTTAAATTCAGTAAGAGAAATACCATTTAAAGATTTTAATGTGTCTAGCATTTGAAAAGCTATAAATTTATTCTATATAAGACAGTTATTTTTTTCATGTGAGGTTTGTTAAAAAAATTTTTAATATACATTTTTATCAATAATAAAATAATTCGAATCACAAGTAATGTTATGATATTTTGTAGCATTGTGTTGTACTCATTTAATAATCTGTATCTTTGCTGTAATTTTGATATAAAAAGTTATGCAATTTTGTAAAATGTAACAATGTTTCTTTTTGAAGTTCTTTCATATTTACTATTATTATTATAGTTTACTTTTTTACTCTTTATATTTACTCATCGTTATTTTTGATTACTTTTCCGTGAAAAAGGTTCATTACCATTGCAATAACACTTTTTAAGTCTGCTATGTGAGGTTTTCAAAGATATTTATGAAAATGTGCAAAAAACTAAAATTAGCTGCATTTTTTATATATAATTCCGATTATTTTAATTCACAATCTCCATTTATATATATATATATATATATATATATATATATATATATATATATATATATATATATCGTTCTAATTTTTAATCACTAACGAAATAATTTCCATTTATTAATTCGAGTTCAAATTCATTTTTTAAACTGGTAGTGGATGAAACTTAATGTTAATGCAGTTTTTTCAAATATCAATTCATTAGTTAAACTTAATTAAGGAATAATAGTAACAAACACAGATATAATAGTCCAACGCCATATATAATACGGGAAATTGCTTCTTGTGTCCTTGTAGCACAATGGATTGCGCTACAAGGACTTCTTCCACCGTTCTTCTTGAACTTCTAATCCAACGTTCGTGGGTTCGAATCCTACCTGGGATAGCCTTACTTTTGAGAATGTTATTTAGGAATGCATAAATAGTAGCAAACAAAAAATATAATAGTCCAACACCATATAAAGAAAGAAAAATCTCTTTCAATTTTGCCACTTAATATATTGGGATTCTGTCATATGTATATACATATTTATATTAATTGTAATTATTTAATAAAAGGTAACTAAAATACACATTTTTCTCTGTCGATCTTAGGAATTGACTTTTTTTTTTTTCTATTACTTGTTATCTTATTACTTAACAGCGTTCTTTAATTAGTAGAGTGGCTGTGTTAGCCTAGTGGTCAAGGTGACGAACACGTGGCTGACTTTTTACGATTTCTGAGAACAAGCCGGGAAAAAGGCCAATGCAAGGTAAATCTGTAGAGGTTCAAACGTCCTTTCGTTGATGTCTTGCGGAGAGAGAAGGGGTTACAAGCCCAAGTGTCATACTAGTCACACTTGACCATAGTTCAAATTACGAGGTCGTCATCAACAGCCATCGAGAAGCTTTATAGTGCGACATTAATATAGCTCTCACTGGCTGACTCACGTGAATTAGTTGAGAGGGAGAGGAGAGAGAGAAAGATATATTTTCTTAAACTTCCACTATATATATAACATTCAGCAATGTTGGTTTTAAGCATATTAATTCCCTTTTTTGAAAGATGATTTTAGACCAGTGCTTCTCAAACTTTCAATGCTTGCGACCCAACATTCAATCATAATTTGCATCGCCCCCTCCATACAATAACGATTTATAAAATTCATTAATACTATACTTTGATGCTAAATCTACAATACGAATTTTACCTCTTAAGTCTCCTCGACGTATATAAACATTTCGCTCAGCCAGTGTGTTAATTGCCCCAGACGTATATATACTTCTTTCCGAAGTACTATCTTTTCTGTGAACTGCTATCCATAAAATTATTCCGAAGGCTTTGGAAAGCAATGAAATGACCTTGACAGTGTTTGCGAAGGATTTACATATTTCAGAGGATTGATTATTCCTTTTCTACCACTACCGCCACCCCTCAATACACCCCATAAGCTTACCTACGTGTTAAACGGTGGCATGGAGAACGAATCACATAATTTTTGATCAGAATTTAAGGAACTATTATAAACCGAAAGAATTATCAAGATAAGTGTTAATGTTGGCATATACTTTTATACATGACAAATCCATAAGGTCACTGGTGATTATTAAACTTGTCCTTAACTTAATATTGTTAAATTAGTAATAAAACAGATTATGTAGTACTGATGTATTTATAAGTGTATTGTAGTGTAAATGATAATAAAATATTATGTCAGAATATATTTGTATGTTTACTTTCAGTAAGTTAATAATTTTTTAAACAATCTTTTGTTTTAAACTTTTTAACATGATCGCTCCCCCCTCGTAGGGTTATCACACCCCCCCCCCAAGGGGGCCGCTCCACAGTTTGAGAAACACTGTTTTAGACATTAAAATCCGAGCTTATGAAATAATTTGATAGTCACAGCCTCCATAATTTAACTAACATCGTTATTAATTGTTTAATTTCTCTATTAATTTCAATTTAAGGATTGTTGCTGTTTAACTTTTCTTAAGGTTATTATAATGTAAGAAAAAAGTTAAAGAGCATTTTAACTCTCTTAAGAACCTAATGACTTTGTTTAATGAAACAACTTAAATCTGTTTTTAATCTTCGTGCAAGTGATACGAGTTTGGAGATTTGTCCTGAACCCTTAAATTACCATTACCGTATAATCCAATATATAACGTGCATTTTTAACATATCGTGCATTTTTAACCCGCTGTCACTCGCGCGTGTTTTTGCTACCGTCGTTACTCGCGGGGTGTAGAAAACACCTCAAACTTTTTCACTGTTTATTTTGAAAATAAAAATTAAGTCATTATGATACATATTTATAAGTACAAGATGTTTTATATTGTACAAATAAATTTATTAAATTATTGCATATAAATGAAGAAACATAAATTTTAAAATAAACATACAAAATTTCATTTAAAACACAAATTTTATATTTTTCAAAAAACCAGTTATATATATATATAAAACGTATATACCAGTAATAAATATACTTTATAACTAATGAGATAATCATGTAGAAAGTAGAAAAATAATATTTTTTTTCATGTTCGAACATTCAGAGCAGACTGTATACATAACGCTCAACTTCTGCGGAGTTCTCAGCCCCCAGATAAACTTTTTTGAAGGTCGTTAACAATTGTTCGAGAAAAGAGATTGCATCAGGCCTGTAGGTTCAAAAGGGTTTAAAATGTGCAGCTACAGAAAAATTTGTGGGAGTTCTGCGATTCTTTTACATTACTGGGAGGATTTTTTGCTGGGTGTAAGAACACCCCGCGAGTGATAGCGGTTAAAGTAAAGCAATAAAGATAAAAATTAGATTTTTAGATGTACTTAGATATTGTTACATTCGAATGCCTAGGGCTCACCAAGCAGGATTTAGCAGATGATCTCTTGCTGGTGGATTTTTTGAAAGTGTACGATGTCATGGAGCTGATCTAGCACTGCTGACCAATGGGGGCGTACAACAACAACAATAACAAATATTGTTTATTTAAAGAAATGACATAAGTTACGAACTTCCATTTTTGGATAATGCACGTGCCATAGGTTACCGACTCCTGTGTTAGATTAAGTTATGGTAAGAAATATTTTAGCTCAGAAAAATTTTCATGTCGAATTATCCTTGTCCTCAATTCCTTTTGTCCTGATTCATAGGATACATTTATCTATTTGCTAATAAACATGGGATATTTTCAGTTTTCTTTGGGTTTTTCCCGAACTAATTTCCCCTTTTTTGATCAATTTTCAAAATTTGATCAAAAAAAACAAAAAAAATTGCTCATTAAAGCTGATTGATCAATTTAATAACAAGTGTTCCTCCCTTTCCAGGAAAAACGCGTAAAATCATTCAATTCTGTCCCACATTCTCTTGCCATTAATCGAAACGAAAAATAAAAAAAAAAAGCGATAGCTTTATTGATTTCAGCTTAAGGAAAAAAAAAAGGGAAAAGTTGGGATTGTAGATAGGTGAAATGATGGAGCACTGTATACTCATGCATTGATCCAGAAATGTT
The DNA here is from genome assembly GCA_019973955.1 of Trichonephila inaurata madagascariensis. NCBI lineage: Eukaryota > Metazoa > Arthropoda > Arachnida > Araneae > Nephilidae > Trichonephila > Trichonephila inaurata. The sequence goes on from BMAV01025940.1 coordinate 114,838, forward strand.
CCAACGTTTACCGTCATTTCCGAGAAGATGTCTTTATTCCCAAAAAAATTGTCAAGCCAATTGCTAGCGTAATTTTTCTTCCGTGTACAGGAAATTTATTCTCGTGTTCCCTGAATTACTTATTTTTGGACATTGAGACTGTTTCCGAGTTTTAGCAGTTTCCTTCTTTTTTTGTTGTCATTAGTCATTAATTTTCAAGTACACTTAGTGAAGCAGTATTTAATTATTTTCAGGGTAGTTTGCCAAATTTAATGTACAGCTTGGCGTCAATATTTAACATTCAATTATGTTTCTTCTTGTGTGCTTAAATGAATCACAGTAGTTTCGAAAGATACATATCATTAACCGTTAATAATTATCATTTCCTGCATTTAATGGTTTAATGCTGGAGTGGGGATCTTGTTTTTGGGGACAGGAGGTTACTGGAAGGCCGCACCTATTAAAAATTACAGAATTCATTATAAAAAACAAGTAATATAAAAAAATTAAGTCAATTCCTACTTAGATCAACAAAGAAAATTTTATTTTAGCAATTTTTATTAATAGTTACAGATTAATATAAATATGTATATACATATGACAGAATCACCATATTAAGTGGTAAATAATTTTTATTCATTATCATTAAATTATCGTATTGTCATCCAAAACAATCGTGTCTATAAAATTTCAGTTCAACTGAATGCTTTAAAACGTGAGAAAAAAAAACCTTTTTAAGTTTTGACATAAGTCGCCAAAAAATGATGCCAACGTGGCTGTATTTGCAATTCTTTAAATAATTAGTTTTAATCAATTAATTTTTATTAATTATAATTAAATTATTGTATTGTCATCCAAAATAGTTAAGTATATAAAATTTCACCTCAATTGAGCGCTTTAAAATGTATTTTATTAACGATTAAAAATTTCACCAATATAAATAAATGAATATATAGGGAGATTGTGAGCTAATAGTATGAATTGAATAACGCACATAAAATTAAATTAAATAATGACAGTTTAATTCCATTATTTACTGTGCTATTTACATGTGTGACGGCACATTTAATATTAGAATCAGTTTAATGAGACAAGCGTAAACCTATCATAATAATCTGCATTTTTAACCCTCTAAGCGGTCTGCACTTAAAGTCTTGCCATTCTGGAGATGCTTCAAAAATGCACCACACATATTACTTTTGCTTTCAGGTGGTTCTCAAAGCGGTTGAGCCTGATTTTTAAGAATGCGGCTCGTGCTTTGGGCTCTTGGGTTGAAGGCAAAAGCATCCTGAATGGAGAATTTTAAGCATGCAGACGTTGGAGGGTTAAAATCGTAGTGAAATATTGATTGAAATTCTTATCATAGTCTGCAAGTTTATATCAGCTACCTTGCATCTATATTAATTTTATTGATTTCTAGCATAGGGACGTCCTAAAGACTTTGGCCCTGGGCCCAAATACATCTTAAGATTTTTTGAGGCCTTGGGGGCCTCTATTCTAAATAGGCCCTACCTATGACATTTAAAGTAGACAGTATACAGTATTCATTGTCAAATACTCGTACAAACGGTAATTTGAAACAAATAAATGTGCATGGCTATCAATCTCACAAAGCAGCTCGACCGACTGCAGCCTTTCGACTAAATGAGTTGAATGATTGCTGATAGTATAAGCCTAGGCGTGGACAACGGTCATCACATAACGGTCATGCCACTGTTACCAGTTGACATGTGGTTTGTAATTCCCCGTTTATCGGAGAAGATGTACCGGAATAATATTCGAACATTAAAATTATTCACACACAGATCATGATCTTATTAAGGATGAGTCAGAAGAAAACGAGGCCCCCACCCAGGGTGAGGCCATGGGCCCGCAAAGTTGCTTCAAGACATCCCTGTCTTCATGTAATAAAAACTTTGTTCGCAAACATATGTTGACTAAAATATAAAAAACGAATTCCCCAGCAAAATTCTTCATACATGAAAAATTAGGATATATAAAATATTCTTTTAAACGGAAAATATCATGTAAAAATTCCTTTTTTTTTCATTTCATTTTGTTCTTATGGAGATGAAAGCTCTAAATAATGGAATAGCGCAAGCGCGATAAAAATTATATATTGTTTCATAAGCATGTTATAAACAGGTCAGCAAATTAAAAAATGAAAGATCAGATTTAATTGATTTATCTATTTATGCAATAATACATCTCTAAAATGGGAGAGGCCATCATCTAGATTGGAACTTTTCAAACATATTCAATTTAGGTAGAAGACATGAACGACTTTAAAAGGCTCTATATGTGAAACATAGTTCCCTTCGATGTAAAATTGATATAAAATAATAATAATACGATTCTATTTGAAAGTTGTCTGGGCAAACACTCTTTTCAATTCTCCAAACAGCTCAATTGAAGTAGAGTACAATATAAGGACTATTGACATTGGCGAGAATCAGTTTAATATATTTCGATGAAATATAGAACGAAAATGGGCATTTTCCTTTATACATATTTAATAATGACGAAATACATGAATGGTTTTTGATAATCTTATAATAAATTTATTTACCAATTTTATATCATGTTAATAATATTAACTTTTAGAAATGTTTTTAAAAAGGTTGAATAAGAGGTAACTGGAAGGCATTAAATTACTCATCATGTAACATTAACACTTTATCTACCGCATTATAATTTACCGCAGTTTTTTTTCATGCAATACTTTTTTTTTTGAATCACAACATTGAAAATTAAGGGATATACATAAACAAAATACGCAACTTTGGGAAATTTAATTGATTAGAACTAATTAATTAATTAAAGATATTCATCTGTAAAATTAAATATGCACATTGTTCACTAAAAATTAATAGTCAAATCGTTTTCTAAGATCTTAATTAACATACAAAAAAAGACACCTTTTGACATTAACTATTTTTCGGAACGAAAACGACAATCTTCTCAATCCACTGAAAACGCCGTCAGCTGAAAACGCAATTTCTGCTATAAAACTATTCTGCTTTCCCGCTAAAATACTCATCATAGAACCCGTGTTGCCGTATACCTTAGAAGAGGGAATTTAAAAGAATATTCTTGTTAAGTATCGTCAGGGTATTCGTAAAAATGGAATGGTTATTCTATGTAATTTTTTAAAGTGAGTGGTACTTATAGGTACCGTCGGTAGATAAAGGGTAAAACGATTGAAAACCTTTTTAAAGCTCATTCTTGGCTTCCTAAGAAAGGAATGAAATAAACTTTCCTATATAGTACACTTGTTTTTAAAAACTAATTACTAAAATATATGGTTTTTTTAAACACTTACTAGTAAAATATCTATTTATACTGGAGTAAAAACATTTTAAGAACGTGAAATAATTTATTAAGAGAAAAAAGTGCATTGTTAGTTTTCATTATATATATATATATATATATATATATATATATATATATATTATATATATATATATATATATATATATATATATTAATAAAATAATTTTAGAATCGGAATCAACTAATTTGTTCAAGGGATGTAGCTTAAAGAAATAACTTAACAATAAAAAAAATCAGGCTTTTTTTTTATTGAAAACATTTATAATTCCCCATGTACCATAAAGTGTCACACGGGGCTTAAAAAGTAAGTATGATACACATTACAAAAGAAAACTAGAAAGTCTAAAAGTTATGAATGATTTCAAATGTTAACCATTAATTTACAGAAATGGTGAAAAGCACTTCCAGTGGAAATAAGTTGGTGAAAATCTAGAGGATGATTTATATTGATGCACTTGAAAGACAGTCTTAGGATCTTTCTTCCCCTGACAAATTTAGAATACAGAAAGAGCATATGTCTTACATTTTTTCTCCACCAATAGTACAATCCCAGGAAAATGACGAAACCAAATTGAATTTGTTCAAATAATTTTAAAACCACCATAACCAGTGAGAAATTGGGTTACTTTGTAATTAGCAGTCAAAAAATAATGGCATGTCAATCTCATTAATGGATAGAATTTTTTTTTTTACTAAAATCCCTTTTTTTTGAAATGAGATATTCTTCATTTCAAGACCCCACCATTTTTTTTCTCAAAACCATTTTGTAAAAGGATTTAGGGATACTAACGGCAGTGTCAATTCCGCTTTAGGTGGCAGTTTTCACAGCCAAATCAGCTCTCTCATTTTCAGAAACACCCGTGTATCAGTGAACAAATGGAAAAAATATCGACATGTAAAGTTAATGTTCCATTTCTGCTTTCAAACATTTTTTATTGCAAATAAAATCGGAAGCATTTCGCATTCAGAAAATCTATCGACTCCATCTGGGATCGAACCCACAAGCTTAAGCGTACGAGGTGGGCAATCTACCTCTAAGCTATCGAGCCATCACATTGAACGAACTCCTTCAAGTATTTTTTGAGATAGATTTATAAATTTAGACAAACACAAATCAAGAAGTAGAAGACAAAAGTTATTACACTATCCTTAATGTAAGGAATTCAACGAATGATATGGTTGTGTCCTCATAAATCCATGTCGAAACAAATGAGAACATCACGTGGGAGACACATTGGACATGTTAGGGCTTTAGAAGCTCGTGCTTATCTTGTAAAAATGTTACAGAGCCCAAATCCATCGGGCGATGAGAAGGAAATTTTTATTACCGATAGTTCCGGAGATTTATTTGTAAAATCATCAACAGTTTGGACGAAGTATTTTTCACCGCTGAACCTCAGCGGTTGAGATACAGATTTATTTAAGAGATTGCGTGTGCGCACGGAACTCCCACATTTGGGATACGATAAATCCTCTTTTCTTACTGCCATTCTCAAAAAATTCCTCCTATCACGCAAAAGGATTGTTGGGCCTCTCTCTGTCAATCAAATCAATATTAATGGCACTGTACCCAGAGGACTTGTTAAAAATGTGATGGATTATTAAAATTGGCGGAACGAAGTTATTGGAGCAACCTCCCATACAAGGAATGAATGGATTGATAGTTTATTAATGCAACACGTTAAAAATACGATTTTTTGACGATGGATTTCTTGCTTTTGAATCAAGATCAAGTGACATGGAGTCACTTGAGCTTATCTCAACTCTGGAAGCTTATACATCACGCCAACGTGAGAACTTTGAACCCCGACAGATGTAAGGTGTATCAAGTGCTGCACACGGCTGTCTTCAATGGCACCAGGACTCGAATTCACAACTCGACAGAAACAACGTCGTCCCGAGTTTGTGACCATACCACTAGGCTACCAAGTAATGAACCCATAGGCATGCTTGAAGAGTTTTTTAGGCATCCTTTGATATGACAATTTATGACCATTTCTAAGAAAATGTGTGCGTATATATATATATATATATATATATATATATATATATATATATATATATATATATATATATATATATATATATATATATATATATATATGGTCATTGTAGCCTAGTGGTCATGGTCAAGGACACTCGTGACCGGCATGTCACGTGCTCGAGCCTAGTGCCATTAAACACCCGCCGTGTAAAAGGGCTGAAGCGGTTTATATCTGTCGAAGCTCAAAGCACCTCCTACCCCTTCATTGGCGTGGAGTGAAAGTTAAAACAGGGGTGCCAACTCAGGTCAAGTCAGTGGTTCAAAATTACAATGTACGTGGCCAATAACGGATTTTTTTTTTTCTTCGAGTTTCAACGGTACATTTGTATTGGAAATTATTATTGTTCAGGATATATTTGCAAGATTGTTTAGATAATATATATATATTTTTTTTTCATCTTTACGTTTTATGTTATTTTATTATATTTATTTTCTGCCAATAGCGCTAGTGTTGTTTTATAATGCAACTTTAATAAACCTCACTCACTAATAGATGATACCAAAATTTTCATTAATTTAACTGTAACTTCATCTTGAAACGCGTTATTCAAAATCAGCGCAGACGAGTTAAAATTTACTTCCGAGAAATGGACGATGATTTTGAACATTTATTATATATGTAAGTTCTAATAATTTTCCCTTGAAAGTGCCTTTCGCCATTAACATAAAAATAGTTATTTTAAAATTTGTTGTCTCCTTCCCCCCAAAGACTCTAAAACATTTTAAGATAGATGATATTTTGATGAATTATTTTGATTATGAACTCAGAGGAAATCAAAAAAGTTTTTTAAAGACTAATCTCTGAAATTATCAGTCTATTTTCGGAAGCGGTGGTGCCCACGATTCCTAGTTATCTAAACACAGAAATATTTACTGCACGCCCACTGTCGTTTCTCTTCATAAACGTCCAGGCCATTTCTATTTCCATTTAGCTCCCCATAATTCATTTCGCTTCCATTATTTTCGCTTGCCTTCTGATCCTATGTGCGTTGTCTCCCTTTTATCGTGGCCTGCGGTTCGCCAGAATTCCAGATGCATTTGTTCCTGCTCAGCTATACCGATTATATGTAGTGTGGGAATAATATTCAGTCGAAGAACCATTCTTCTTGATGGGAAGTTCTTATACTAAGATATGAAAGGAAAATAATTCGCGTTTTTTTTTCTTCAGAGTGAGTTTTAGTGTTCACTAACTGAAAGTACTGATGTTGAGCGTGTTTTTATTTCAATTATTGAAAGTTAGAATAAAATGAATTTCAAATTTATTTAGTGAAGAAAACTTTAGACAAGAGGTCGGCGAACCTATGGCATGCGTGCCATATGTGGCACGTGGTGCTTTCCAGTGGCACTCCATACGACTCTACAATTTGTCAGTTTTCAGTAGATGGAATTGAAGAATTTGTAATGAACCTTACTTGACAAACATCTTCAGAATTGTGAACATTTACGGAATTACGAAAAAATCTGAAAGATAACTCTAAAGATAAATTTATAACTATTTTGTAAATTATTGCATGTTATTGCTGAACAGATTTGATTGTTTGAGGTGAAAAAATTGAATGTACTCTGCTTTTGGTTTTACATATCAAAATAAAAAATATTTCCTCATATGAAAAATATTTCGAGTCCAGAAGAAATTGTTCAACACCTGATTGCTCAGAATCGTATCAAATTGAAAGTCACGAACTATAACCCTGATTTTACGATACGAATATAGAGTGGTGCAAGGTCTAGGTTCGTATTAAAATTTTTATTTATCTTTTATTTAACAATGATGAAGGGAAATAATTATATTTTATGATGTGTGTGTGTTACTTTTTAATAAGTATGTTTACAAATACATAACATATGTAAAATTTTAATTTTTAAATTTTTGTTGAAGGAATAGTTACGTTTATGCTGTTTGTTTTTATGTTAAGAAATATCTTTAAATGAAGCAAAATCCTTACTAATATTATAAACGCGAAAGAGTCTGTATGGATGTTTGTTATTTTTCACGGAAAAAACTAAATGCATTTTAATGAGATTTTACAATAATATAGCTTTGACTTCAGAATAACACATAGGCTATAATTTATAAAGATATTATGAGAAGTTTCCAAATTATAATAATAATTGTCAAGAAAGCAAGAAAAAAATCTGCCATCTGCAAAAAAGCCCGCAACAGCATATATCTATCTTTTTTGTGTGAAGCAAAATTTTCCGTTTGTTTTGTCTACGCCATGCCTCAGTTAGCACTCGCTTTTAATTTATTCCTTTGATCAGTGTAATCACTATTCTTTTTTATTTCATAATAAAAATATGTGTCGAAGGGAGAGGTGGTGGCAAGATTTTAACATAAAACAAATACAACAGAAAGTAATATTAACGTATTACACTTTCAGATATTTACACTATTTTAAGCGTTAATTACACAAAATTTGTAACAATGTGTTACTTTGGTTGAGCATAGATCAGCTTAGGAAAGTGTTTTCAAAAGTCGACTGACAAGAGAGTTACGGGGAGTAATAAATAAATAAAAATACTTTTATCAGCGGCTAGATCTACAGATTAAAATTCAACAAATATGTTTTTTTATGTTCAGCGGAGATATTCACGTAAAATAATCAATTAAAAATTTCTTTATTCTTCAATCTGTATTGCTTAATTTTTCAGTTTACCCGTGTGAAGAACGGGTATACCAGGTATTTGATATGAATAAAACTAAGAATCGGTCTTTGACTTCCATCCTCTAATTCTGCATGCATCATCGCTGGAATCGAATTGTTTAAAAAATGTCCAATTGTGCAGCACGTGGATTGGTTTGGCACGCCACAGCAAAAAAGTCACCGATCCCTGCTCCACGTGTTCAGTTTTCCACAGAAATAATGTTATACAAAGACTTCAGGGAAAACTTAATTGTCCCTCATACTTTTACTATCTTTAACCCGCGGTCACTCGCGCCTGTTTTTGCTACCGTCGTTACTCGCGGGGTGTAGAGAACCCCAAGCTTTCAATACGTGTATTTAATTATGAAAATAAAATTAAGTCATTATGATACATATTTATAAAGTACAAGATGTTTTTTGTGTTATACAAATAAAATTATTAAATTTACTGCATACAAATGAGACTAACATTAATTTTAACTAAACATACACAATTTTCATTTTAAAACACATAATTTTATATTTTTTCATAAACCAGTAAAACGTATATATCAGTAATAAATATACTTTATAATTAATGAGATAATGATATTAGAAAGTAGAAAAATAATATTTTAATCATTTTCCAAACATTCAGAGCAGACTGTATACAAATGCTCAACTTCTCGCGGGAGTTCTCAGCCCCCCAGATAAACTTTTGAAGGTCATTATATTCCAATCGTTTGAGAAAGAGGGATTGTATCAGGCCTGAAGGTTCAATGACCTAAAAAGTGCAGCTACAGAAAAAATAGGGGTTCTGCGCATTCTTTTTAGAATCCTGGGAGGATTTTCTTGTTGCTGGGGTGTACAGAACACCACGCGCGAGTGACCGCGGGTTAAGTGCAAACATATCCTTTTTAGGTGATGAAACACTAACCAATCTGGTTTTGAGCCGGCACTTCACGAAGACTATATTGGCATTTAATTTTAATCCAAATAGAACGATTTCGTCATTGTCGTGACTATGTTGGCGGAGTATTAATTTTGTGTGAAATGCATTGTGTCATCAGGTATAGTTTGTAAATAAGTTATTTGTGTTATCAATAAATTTTATATAAGCTCTTACTGCTGTGTCACCTTTTTTCGACTGTTGTCCTTTGTTTCTCGAAAAAAAGACTGTACGTAACAGAAAGACTAATTAAGTAAATATTAAAATCCATGATAATTCAAATTTGAAATTATTTAGCACCGAGCTTTACAGGAAAACTCCGCATTATTAAGTCATGAAATGCAATAAAATAGTACTGAGAGAAAAATGGTGGCTTCACACTTACATTAAAATTTTGAATAATTCAATTGTATTTTCAGTCATTTCTTTAGTGACAATAGCAATTAAATTAGTAATGTATCAGTCGTGATAGGTAAAAAAAAAAAATTTTTTTTTCAAGAAAACTTTGCTTTTGTTTATTCAGAACTTAATAATGAAATTTTCGTTGTTATTTTCTATTTTTTATTTATAATGAACTACGAGGCGTGTCCGGAAACTAAGTAACCTTTGAAAAAACTCGTATAAAAATCCTTTCTCAAAATAGCTTGAAACAGCATGTCAGAAACTATTTTCCTTCATGTTTGCCATCCTTGGGCAGACATCTGTCATATTTAAACATCTTATTGTGTGAACCGTCTGTTTTTCAAGAATTTTCTCAATCCCCTTTTCATCCAAATCATCACTGACACCAGAAGGCCACCGATTGGTGCGTAGTCCTGAACATTGATGCAATCATCAATGAATTGTCGAATCCTCTTTCTCACCATTCTATCAGTCATTACATTTGCACCAAAAATCTCTAAATGTTGGCGATGAATTTCAACTGATTTATTATGCCTTTCACTTAAAACAAAAGAAGAAAAAGAAGAAGAAGAAGAAAAAAAAAAGATTACAGTACGCACTTCATAGTCGACAGAATCAGCTATTTTCTTTAACATTTTGAACGCTGTCTAACATGTGTAACAACAACACAATTCAACTTGTGAGGCATGTGTCGGAGGGTGCCCTATTTCTACATTATCTACGCGACCTGTTTCTGTAGGAAATAACGAAGAACACACAAGACATATCATTCATCTTAATAACTGTTTATTAACTTATTCATTATATACAATGATATTAATAATTACAGAAAGCGGATCTGGAGTGAGAAGACACAGTTCGTATTATCAAATAATCGCGTAATTGACCACTATATCTAACTTTACAGATTACGGCTAATCTCCTTAATACACGTAGTTCCTTATATTGAAGACGCTTACCGCTAAATCCTAGGTAACAGCTACTCTCTTGGTCGCACTGACGTGGTTTTAGTCCTTGTGGAATGGTATCAACCTTTATCTTGAAGGCACAGGTACGGGCAGGTTAATTCTTGAACTTGAAATTTCCTCTAACTCTAACTTAAGCTTTTCTAATCACAAATATAGACCTCATATAGCAACTTCACATAGCCACCCCGCAAACGCTAAACTTCTATTATTTATAAGATTCCTAATTTACATACACACGTTCTTCTTCTGGAGTTGGTTGGAAAAAATTGCCATTCTGGCCCCAAAGAATGCCAAGAGGACATTAATGGAAATCGCGATGAAAGCTCGTCACAAACTGTAACGGTGTCACTCGACCGATGATCAACCAAAGATACGAGTGAGCAGACTTTGAACTCCGATACAACCGCTGTGATTCAGATAGAAACGAAACGGTACTTAGTTTCTGGAAACGCCTCGTAATTACAGTCTGAAACATATATCAACAATGATACGAACACATACATACACAGAATTTTTACTTTATTTATTGTTGCAAGTGGATATTTTTAAAAACCAGTTTGATGATTTTTTTTTTCATTTTCTAATGGATATGAATCTTTTTTTTAAATGAACCTTAATTAATTATAAGTCATTCAAATATTATGAATCACCAAAATAAATATATGAAATTTTTGTTTTCTCTTCAAAATACAGGAATCACTATTAAGATTAAGTTTTAGAAATGTTACGAATCAATTAATATTAATATAATTTTAGAAGTGATATGAATCATTTGAATCTCTCTAAGAACTAATCAGAGCATTTTACGGAATAAACTTAGCCTTCAAAATATATGAATTAGTTGTTTTTATCTTTTAAAAATCGTTTAATATCTTAGAATTTCTAAAGGGAATCTGAGCAGAAGTATTTTGCAGATTGAGTGATTGTTTGGTGACCTCAAAAACCTGAAGGAACACGAGGTCTGCTCGTGACAGACCTCGTAATTTTGAACCTCATTTAGGTGAACTAAATGGCACCTGACCTGGTACACCACTCTCCAAGTTTCCATCCCGGGTCATCGCGAGGTCTTTGAACTTCAAAAATTAGCCTAGCAACCATTTTATTTCCTGAAATGACATAATTGCGATATTAAGCAAGCCACTAAAGACCATACAATCGAAATTTATTCCGATAAAAATATTAATTATACAGAATGTTCCAAAATAGCGTTCAGACTATGCAAAACTAGAATTCTCGTCGGGAATATATAAAAAATCCCCTAATAACTGTTCCAGTACAATCCATAGTTAAGGAGAAATTACGAAAAACAAGTATGCCGGTGCAAGGAAAAAACACTGTATTTGGACATATCAATAGCAGAATTCGCAAATATTTAGAGACAGATGTTCTAAGTGTTCGCCGTTCCTATCGAGGCAGGCTTGAGCACGCCTTGGAATGGACGGGTGCACACGCCGCAGCAGCGGGGTGTCCATCGAAATCCAAGAGGAATGCAGAAGAGCCACTAAGTCCGTTTCTGCAGTCATTACGTCTAAATACACTAAATATTTCAGATTACCCACAGGAAAAAAAAATCCAACAGCATGGGATATGTTGATCGTGGCGGTCTTAGAACCAGATCCACATGTCGGATACAGCGGCCTGAGTATATCATGTCCTGCTAATCTCGAAGAGGAGCACAGAAATGCGCCAGAACATCATTATGGACCCTCATGCATCATTCATTTATCATCATTTATCGCATTTTTCTCGTTAACTATGCATTGTACTGTACAGTTCTTTGGGCCTTTTTTCTGAACTCCGACGAGAAATTTGACTGTGCAGAGTTTGAGTGCTATTTTTGGCCACCCTGTATTAATTTCACAGTATACATGAAATGTATATCTTAACTGATGTAAAAACAAAAAAAAATGGAATATTGATATACAGTAGAACTATATAATGAATCTCTATATTGTGAATATTTCTATATAGCGAACTTTTTCCTGGAACCTTGAACATTTCATGATTTTCACCTTAAAATAACCTCTCTATAGCGAAGTGCATTTTCTATGTAACGAACCTTTTCTTTTGTGATTCAATTTTTGTTCTCCCTTTTTTTAAAGTATTTCTGCAAAAATTTCAACTTATTCTCTCTTTAACACATTTTATGGTGGTCATATATCTTGAACTGGTTTTATTATATCCTAACCCACCGAGAACAATCGAGTTCTGAATGTTTCATCCAAGAAGTGCAACATTTAGCCCCATTTCCCAGTTCTCTAGAAACATCTTCGATATCCTCTTTCACCCTCAGAGGAATTGTCAGTGTCCCCTCGTTCTAATTATGAAATAATGTACGTTAAATAATACTTGTATGCTTTAAATTATAAAATAATCTTAAAATTCATCTATTTTAGTATAAAGTTATTTTCTTAATATTGAAAAAAACGCAGTGGATACTTCGACATGCTTTTTTCTTGTTTTCCTTGCAGTTTTTTTTTTTTTCTTTCTTTCTTTTCTGATGGTTAAGATATATAAAATAAACATGTATTAATTTTAAAAAAATTGTGAATAATTACTTTTTTTAATATATAGTGTTTATGAATTTAAAATTTGTTTTATGCGGTTTATAAAAGTATATTAAAAGATGAACCCCTATTTAACGAATTTTCCATATAACGAACTTTTTTCTGGTTTAGCGACTTCGTAATATAGAGGTCCGACTGTAGTTATTAAATTTTCTGTAGTAATAGCTTTTGGCTTGACCTTTCCTTTTTAAAATTATTTGATATTTATGAACGATAATTAAAAATTTCCTTTCAAAAATCTTTAAATATTCAATCAAAAAATACTATTCTTTAAATATTTAAAAATAGGTTTAAAAGCCAAACATAATAAACGAGATTTGTGAAAAGATTTTATTTCCTTCAAAATAATCAAGATTTCCTTTAAAACAGATTTAAAAAAAATGAAGCAAATTATTGGAAAAGCAACAAAAAAAAGGAAGGACAAAATATATGCACAGTAGAAAATAATGAATATTATTAATTTAAGATAATACTATTAATATGAAAAGAGGAAACACGTTTAATTTATTCATGTTTGAAAATGAATTGAAAAAAAAAATGACTTTAAACACGGAATTCACCGTTTAATACCAAACACTTAGGGAAAAATAACGTCGAGAAGTTTCTAAGAATTTTTTTTCAAGATTCAGAAAATGGATTTAGTTTGGCAAGAAATAACAAAGAAAATACCCTATAAAATTATTGTTTAGATTTAAGTTTTATTTTGCGAATAGATCCAAAGGAAAGTTTAAAAGAGTATTGGATAGACGGTGTTTGGGGTTGAGATTGATTTTATGTTGTTTTGTTCTCGAGGAAGATCAATAAACTATTGAAGGAAACTTTTCCTGCTGTTTGCCATAAACGAATTTATTCTTTTCTGCTGTTATGTATTGTAAATTTGTTCTATAATTTCTATAATAATATTCATGCTATGAAAAATAATTCTCTATTACAATTAGTGCATTTTAATTTAAAACTAAGATTAATGCTTAAATTATTTTGATATTGACCATTAAAGTATTAACTGTGAATTTTAAACAAACAATAAAAAATGTTAGTGTTGTTCGCTGTTTCTAAACATATTTTATGTGTTTCATGTTTATTTTATAAGCATGAAAATGAAATGCTTGACGTTGATTATAATATGAAGATAGATTAAAATTATCAAAGACATTCAAAACATTAATTTTAAATAAATAAATGTAACAGAAAACTGATAGGAAAACTTAAAGAAATAGAAAATAAATTCACATGAAAAGTACATGTAAGGAAAGGAATGGAATATTTTCCGAATATTTTTTTTCTAGATAAATTAAAATATTTTTAATGTTTGAAAAATTTAATATTTTGATTAATTAATAGCTAAAAAGAATAAATTTGGTTATGTCTCTTATATTTTCAAACCACAAACAAATTTGTATAAGCTGTAACTGTTTTTACAAATTTGAATGCGACTAAAAAAATTATTAAATATAAATGGGGTGAATTTTTTAATTGATGAGAGGAAAATTTAAAACAAATAGTTTTTATCCAATAATATTGAACCATACGGGATGTTTTTTCAGGCATAAGTTATAGATTTAAAGTAATTGAATCACTACTTAGTATTCAAGTTACTTATTGAGTTATGAGATTCCTTAACCATCAATGTCAAAAGGTTAATGTCATTGTTTATTTCAGCCATTTTTAGAAGTTTTTCTCAATTATATATATATATATCGTCTATTATTTCTACTTATAATGATAAATTATTGTGATACTTTTATTAAACTACACAGCAGATATTATTTTAAATGACATTCGCTCAACTGATTTTCTGTTTAAATTAAATGCTCATCCGATATACAAATTCTTTCCAATACTAATCATTGCTTTTATAGCAAATATTACACACAAATTTATAAACAAGCATTTTAATTTGGAAAAAACAGTAATATTTTAAATGCGTAATGAAATTTTTTTTCATCATTTTATGAAATGAAGATATGGCGCTTTGTAAATATATAATTGTGTTTAACCGAGCATTTGTATACCTGTACAAAAAACTAATTCCATGGTGACAAGTTGAAAAAAAATCTTTAATGTGTTATACTTTATACTTACTCATATGTAATTGAAGATAATTTCCCGTAAATATTTGTTTGTTTTTTTAGTTTTTTACCCCAAAGATCAAAAAAACAAAGGGCAGCCATTTGATTTTCGGCATTTTACTCATACCCTTTTTACTTTTTACCGTAATTGTTATATAGTGTTGTAGTTACTTATTATGTATCGATCTTAACCGCAATATTTTGTTGAATTCAAAGTATTCCGCAAAAATAAATGCAAAATAAGGCTACATAAAACTCTTAACGATTGTTTACTGCAATACAAATCACATCACACATTATTGCATAGAAACTTTTTAAATACTATAAACCGATTCATTTTTTTTATTTAAAATCAAAAGCCAAAAAAAAAGGTTAGATTGGGGTTTAAAGGAAAAAAAATTTTAAAGTTGGATCCTTCCTCAGCGGAAAAGTTATTCTATAATGTAAAAATTAGGAAATAAATAATTAAAAAAATAATTTAAAAATATTATATTGTCACAAAGAAATTAAAGCTCCAAAAAAAAAAAGAAATGGACAATAAGATTTTATTTTGAATAGACGCTTTTAGACTCAAAATAATTATTTTTCTACAATATAAATAACCGAAGGCGATGCTTACTGGTAAGTAGTACGTATATTGCAACATTTCAAAAACCCCGCGCAAAATCGAATCGTCCACGGGCTTTTCGGTTTTTTTTTACATGTTCGGACCGATAGAAGGTTTTCTATAAAAAATTTAAAGCGAAAGAAGTTGTTAAAATTTTAATTTTTAAATGTAACCCCTTCAGTAAACCAAAAATTTTTAAAAGCAAAAATGCCTGTTTCAATTTTTAAGGGGTTTTTCCGGGGGGGGCCCCCCCGAGGGCCATGAAAAAAGGGGCGCAGCTATTGAAAAGTCGAAAACAAAAAAAAGTAAAAAGTTCAGTAAATTATTAATTTATAAAAATAAATAAACAAAATACATACTGACATAAAAATAAAATACACATTTACACGATATATCACATTTAAAAAATATCAGTGGTACACAATGTATTTTATAAGAAATTTAACAATACTAAGTTAAGAACAATTTTAAAAAATTACCAGTCCCCCAAGGTTTGTCCATAAAAGTATATACGAAAAAACACTTATTTTGATAATTTGTACGGTTTATAAAAAACCTTTGGATTCAAAGGGATTTTTTTCCCAATGGCAATCGTTTTCCCCACGGTGCGCGATATCATGTTTTGGGGAGGGGGGGGAAGGGAAAAAGGGGCAAATATAATCTAAATAAGAAATTTTTCAAAAATGTCAAGGTTTTTTTTATTTCATTCAAAACCTTCGAATAATTTTAGGGAAAAGGGTGCAAAAAAACGATCATTTTAAAAAGACGTATGAAATTGGGGGAAATTTGACGTTTTGGCTATAAACGTTAAAAACCCGGGGGCCAAATTTAAAGTCATCGTAGTTTCCACCAAAGAAAAATTATTGTTCAAGATTGTTTTTTATGGGGGGGGCGCGATGAAAATTACGGTTGAATTTTGGGCGCGAATATAGAAACTTTGAGAAGCATATTTTTAAATAAAAAATAATTTTGACATTTTATCGTAAAAATGCTCAGATATACCTGAACCTCATTCCATTTGTCGCAATTCTTAACTTAAAAATAAATAATTTTTTTTATTTTACTTTTCCTTTTATTTATGTTCTAGAGAACATCTTTTTCGCATGGAGATAAATTTTGAAATTCGGCAAAAAATTTTTCGATCCTCCTTAATAAATTATATATGATAAATATCATGAGAGTGTTTTTATTAACCTACAATTAGTCAAAGTAAAAAGATTATTTGTCTTTGGACCAAACAAGATTCTGCATTTTCCCAGAAAATCTGTAATCTACGATTATCTTACATTCTATATGCGGCCCTCCAGAACGTTTCTGAATTTCGTGATAATCTTTCCTCAGAATTCACCAACTTAGAGAGAGAGAGAGTAAATGCCTTTTACGTATAGAGCTAGATAAGCTGATTTTAAAGCGGTGGTATAATGTTTGACTGATGAATGCCAAATTTCAGAAATTTGCCCAAGAGTTTGATCAAAATAAGTTAGTTTCTAAACAGTAAAAGTAAGTGTAGCTAATTGATCTGCGATTGGATAACGTTAATCTTAAACGCTGTAATTTTTTGTTTGTACTATAATAATTTTTTTTAATATATCAAACTTATATTGAAAGATTACCAGATTTATATACAAGATAATGTAACTATATTTAAAAGGACTTTAAAAAATTTTAAACGAGGCACTTTTTTATTATGCATTCTTTTTTTCTTTAAAAATAAACAATATTGAAGAAAAATAATCAGCTAATATATTTTAAAAAAAAAAATGTTAAATAGTACCAGGGTTTTAGGAATTCTAATTGCAACTCAATTATATTGATGAATCAATGTGCACTTTAATAATATTAGTAATATATCCACAAAATAATTAATGACTTAGTGATTCCCCTGAAGAAAATCTATAATATTTCAAAAATACATTTACAGATACACTGAAGTTTATATTACTACTAATGACAAGTAAAATATTGGAGAAAAAATTATATTTCTTACCAAAACTGAAATGATCTTTGAAAAGTCACAAGTTCCTTATTATTAATTTCAAATTGCAAAAAGTACAAGAAATGGTTCTCTTTCAAAACAATAGTACGTTGAATAAGTAATACTAATATAAGTATATTAAGTATTTAAATAAATGTGTAAGTAAATTGAAAAAATCATGAAGTAATTCAATATTGTAAAATAATACAGATATTTTAACAAATATAAATATAATTTGCGTCACAGAGGTGTGTGAATCAATGCATTCATCAATTTAATAATTTCGTTTTTTTTTTATCTCATGAAATTAAAAAATTTTAGGGAAAACCCAAAACCCAAAATTTTTAAACCCAAAACAATTATTCCCAAAAAATTGCCCTTAAATTCGCCAAATTAGTCACCTTTAAACTGTCGCCAAAATTGTCATTGTAAATGACAATGATTTTTACATTTTTTTAAAATAATGAAATATCTTGGAAAAAGTTAACAAAAAATTTGAAAAAAAAGGTAAGAAATTGGAATGAGTTTCAGGATAAACTTATTTGAATCAAGTAAAATAGTAAGATATAATAGCATTTTAAAATAATAACTATAATCAACTTTACTATACAAGTAACTATTAAACTTAATAAAACTTATTTGAAATATATATACCATACAGAATTTTATAGCTTCTTATGTTATCGCTTACATTACAATAAAACCTATTTATTCCTCATCCGTTAAACAAAAAAAAATAGAATTTTATATTTTTTAAATTTAAAACACAGTGCAAGCTCTTTTAAATTAATATAATAAGTGTAACACCTGTCAATCATCTCTCTAATATGCCAAATGATTGCTTTTTTACTCTACTACAAGACTTTATATATCGTATTTGTGATAAATATTAACGTATCGTAATTTTTTCAAGCTTTTAAAATTTAATTAGTATTGTACAATAATCCTTTCTATACTACATGTATCAGGAAACGTTTAATTAACATTTTTTTCTGCTTCTAAATTTATTATTCAATTTCAAAATATAGTCTGTATTCGAAAAAATTTAAATAATTTAAGAAGATTTAAAAAAAAAACTGTCAAAAAATCTTTTTTCCAAATTTTACTTTCGTTTAATTACAGTAATTTTATTCACTTTAATTACATTTAAATATGTACTAAATTAGCACTGTCATCTCATTAAGAACTCATTAATGTTAAAACCACTTTATGGTCTGGGTTTCATGATAGCCTTTCCGTTTCTATTTACAAATCTCACATAATATCTTAGAAGACAATTTAGTTGTCTTGTACATTAGTGGTCGAAAAACACGACAAACAAAATTAACTCTAAACACTTTTTACCCTCTCTCTTTCTTCTCCCAAACTTTTTGTTCATAAAAATGTCATTCAAAGAGTTAAAGAACGCGTAAAGTAGAAGATATTGAAAAAAGTTCATATTATCAAATATCTTACGCCAGCTCTGTCATTACGGCGATCAATAACAGTCATTAGAAACCGAGAGAAAAAAAAAGAACTTAATACTAGATAAGTTCACAAAACTGTGTAAGATAGTTGTATAAAGAAAACAAAACTAAAAAGAATTAGAAATGAACAGAATTATGAAAGAACTTTTCTAACTTTGGGGGAGAAGAATCTTGTTACTCTTTTTCTTCGAACTCAATGAAAAAGCACAGTTTAGATGAAAGTTCCTTTACACACAATCGTCTGAGAGTCAAAATCGATTTTTCTAATCGATAGATTACATTGGCAAAAAAACAAAATCTTTTCTGGATCATTCAGATTAAAGAGACATACAACATTGGCTATGCAGAAAAAAACTATTCAGGCTCGAAGTTTTCCGTTCAAGAAAGGATTTAATAGTTTAACAAACAAATGTTGTCTTTTTCCAAGACAAGAAAGCAAATTAAACGGTTCAATAAGAATCTTGAAATAAGCAAACGATTTATTTTAGCGAAATGGAATAAATATACGCAAAAATTTAAATTTTTAAATTGAAAAATAATTTTTTGGGAATTTTTTTTGTTTTCGCCGAAGGGTTTTTGCCGTTGGCGTTATTGACAATACTTCACAATAAGCACATTGGTTTCCCATTCATGTTTGATGTATTATGAAAAAAGACGTTACTGACAAGAAAAGATCATGACTTGTTTTGAAATTGTAGTGGTAAAAGGTTAACAGCAGGATTATTTCATTTGGCGACATTATTGCCTGTACCGGCGAAACGGAAAAGTACTGTATTTTTAAACGTAAAAATTTCATGGAGACAATTCTAAAAACTTTTGTAATGATAAGATTTTTTAATCATACTCTTATTTCTCGCCAAACTTCCAATTTAAGACTTTTCAACAAAATCCATAATTTCATTTGTTTCATATTAAGGTATCCGACTACGTTCGGAACCGTGATTTTGTAAAAGCGTATAAATGGATAATATTTATGATATTTAGTGTCACTTAGATTAGAAAATGTATATAAAATTGTTTTAAGAATAGTATTAAAATAAAAAATTATTTAAGTACAATACTTTGACAAAAAATGAACATAGAATGACCCATTTTCGAAATATTCTCCTTTTGTGAAAAATGCTTCTATTATAATCATATTTTGTCTGTATATAATCTCAGACCGCTGTACAGAGGTTCAACTAAAATTTTTGAATTATATAACTTAGAAGTGGGTTTATCCATGTTTTACGACAACAGAGGGGAGCAATTTTAAAAAAAAAAAGCCGTAAATTATTTCAGTGGGTTGTAACTCTGAAAATGATGTGAATTTACAAAAGTCATAGTTGAGCCTCTGTACAGAGTTCTGAGCTATATACAGGCAAAATATTATTATAATAGAAGCATTTTTCACAAAAGAAGAAAATTTTGAAAAAAGGTTTTTCTAAGTTAATTTTTTGCCGAAATATTGTATTTAAATAAAAAAATTTTGTCAAAATGTCCTTAAAACAATCTTATACATGTATTCTAATCTAAGTGACACTAAATATCATGAAAATTATCCATTTATGCACTTTTTTAAATGCACGGCTCCGAACGTAGTCGGATACTTTAAGGGTTTGCAACCAATGATCAATCAGATTCAATGAAAATATTTGAGGTTGAAAAAACTGAACATTACAAACTATTTAAAATGAAAACTCTCAGTATTTAAAAGGATAATGCTAGAAACTGACATGATAACATTGAAATTATCACCAAAGTGTCCAACAATGGGCACTCTCCTCTCTAACTAGGCTTCTCTTCCATCAAGTCAAACTGGCATTTTAAGTAGTATAACACCACACTATGACATTATCGAATAGTGTATAAATAGTCAACAAAGTAGACGATAATATATAATAGAGGATGAATACAGAGAATGGTAGGTACTTGTAAGTGCCACATTGTATATGTTGCCACAAAAATTAGTGCCAGAGCAGCAGTTACGTAGCCATTTGTACTGTTCAAAATTACGAAGATTACACTTTGTCATACCTAAGGGGTTGTATCTCATTCATTTCAGTGCAATTTGATTCTTATTCTTTAGCTTGTTTTACCTGTATATCGTGTACTCATTTCTAGTGTTTAACGAAATAAAACTTATTTTCTGAAAGATCTTGGAATAATCATTCCAAATTGGTTTTAAAGACTTTTACACTTCATACCGCGTTCGAATGCCTTAGGGTATATAATATTGAACTACAACTTTGCTACAACCAACATGAAGTAGAGGTACCTCATGTTTTTATATACATGTATTCTTTTTTTTTCTTTACCTCATGTAAACTTTTCTATACATGATTGTATTGAATGACAATGCGATAATTTAATTATAATAAATAAAAATTAATTAATTACAATTAATTATTTAAATAATTAAAAAACAGCCACGTTGACATCATTTATGGTGTCCAGATTTTACGACTTGGCGATCATATAGGCCTGTGCTCCCCAATCTTTTTATTGCCGCTAACCGGTCAACGTTTGATAATTTTTCCGCGGCCCACTTAAAGGGCTGGGGTTGTTGATTGCTTATATTTTATATTGTTTTGATATTATAATTTTAATTTAATTGTGTGATGTAAACATGCCTTACAAATAAAATAAAGCTACACCAAAAAAAAAGGATTATAAAGTGACTAAGCATGGAATATAAAGTGATTTCCTTGAAAGTCCCACAAACCCGAGAGAAAAACACCACAGTAAATAAAATGGAAATAATATAATATTCCTTGTGCGGCCCGGTACCATTTGATCCACGGACCGATAACGGTTGACTGGTCCACCGGCAATAAAAAGATTGGAGACACTGATATAGGCGACTTAGGTCAAAATTTTTTAAAGCTTTTTTTTCCATTTTAAAGCCTTAGAACGGAAACCTTACCGATTGTTTTAATTGACAATAAGAAAATTTTATTTAAAATTTCCATGTTTTGAGTAGAATAATTTTTAAAAGAATTAAATTTTTCTAAAATAAATTGTTTATCAAAACAGATGAATATTGAAGCCAGCAATTA
Organism: Trichonephila inaurata madagascariensis; assembly: GCA_019973955.1. Lineage (NCBI taxonomy): Eukaryota > Metazoa > Arthropoda > Arachnida > Araneae > Nephilidae > Trichonephila > Trichonephila inaurata. The sequence continues at coordinate 136,859 of BMAV01025940.1, forward strand.
AACTATCCCCTATTTTAAGTTGTTTTTTTTTTAATTAGATATTATTTAGAGTGCCTGTGAAGTATTTCTAATTTTATTTAACAAGTAAACTGTGGCTTTCCCGTTTGAGAGCGTGCAACTTTGTATGTATTGGAAATCAAGCGATGACGAATATACCCGTGAATTACAGAGTAAGTGTCGCTGTTAAAATATTAGATAGGAGATATGAGGTTATTTTATAAAATTTCCGCTTTTGTTGCTAACAAATTTTTTTTTTTAAAATAAAACAACTTAAATACATATTCTCAAAAAAGCAAGAAAAACAAATAATGCAAGGAAGAATTTAAATTTTTTCTTGGAGTGGTATTCCTGAAAAAGAGTAAAAAAAAGACATAAAATAAAATTTTAGTTTAAAAACTTAAAACACTCTTTTTTAGTTAATTGAACTAAGTTTTTAATTAATCTTTTGCACCAAATCTGGGAAAAGGATTTGAAATTAGCCACAGATGGAAAAGGGTCTAAAATGGGGGAAAACGTTAATCCTGATTATCCTGCTCAAGACAATGGAAAAAAAATCTTAAACTATTGTATTGTCCCCCGTCCTGAAAGTGAGCAAAATTTAATTAACAAACCCTTTTTTAAAGGGCAAAAAAAGCAAAGATTCATTCATACAAGTGAAGCAAAAATGGTGAAAAAATTATCGCCCCAAATAAATAAATTAGTTACGAAACATATGCTTCTTCATCCAATGAAACAGGGACGTTTTTGAATTACTTAAATTTTATATTATTTATTTATTTATTTGTTTTATTTGGTTTCCTCATAATATTCTAAAACGTTTGAAAATTTTTTTGTTTTTCCAAAGATTAAATTTAAATAACCTGTTCACTTTCTAACGTTTGATGAACCGTCAACACATAAAATCCTAACTTCCCGGGGATATATCTTCAATCACAGTTAACTGATTAAATTCCTGAGAAAAAATCTGGGTTTGCCCGATTTTAGTTTTTTTTGATTCCCTCGTATTTAAGTATTTAAAAACCTGTTTCTTTTTATAAAACAGTTAATTTGAAATGTATAAGGTTTTTATTTTGAAAAGAATTTTAAATTGAAAAATACAAAAGGGGGTTTTCCCTGTTTCCTTATGGTCCATTGTTTTTAAAAACCATGCTCGTGTTAATTATTTACACCACGTCCTAATAACACTCTTAAAATATTCACTAACTCTAATAATCATTAATTGGACTGCTGACAGTAGACAGTCCGTGATTGAATGTTTTATGGATGTTGTTCATAAACATATTCAAAATAGCATGGGAATAATTGAAAATCTCAGAAAAAAATTCCATATCATAGAGTTTATGGTTACAATAAAACTTTTGTTCTCCGATTTTTATATCACAATTTTGAAATTAGGCTTAATAGTTTTCTACTGTATTGTAATTGCTTGTAAGGTATGCAATAAAATGTTTTAAAAATATTGCATGTGTAATGTTTCAATAGAAAAAGACTACCCTACAAGTTATCAGTAAATCTTAGCTTCCCAAATAATTACAAATATTTCTTGATGTAATAGATTCATTCAGTAACGATTTATACCTTGAAATTTTCATTTCTAAGTTTTCAACTGTTCACAATAAATTAGCATTAAAATGATGGAGGTATTTTCAGCTTTTAAAAAAGCAATTACACGTTTTACTATGTTAAGAAATTGCGCTTGTGTATATGTGATATTATTGTCTTCAAATTGTTTGTATAATTTAATTAATTAATTTCAAACGTTAAAATTAGGTCAATGAATGTTTTAATAGCCAATAATAAAGTGATAATTTTTTCAAATTAATAATTTCATCTGTTTCTCGGGGAAAAAATATTTGCGTTCTTGGATAACCCTCATGCGTAAAAATTGAAAATTTGTAAATGGAGTCAAAACGTTTTTAGTATTTACTAAGGAGAGCCAGTACACTTGATGTTTCATGACAAATTATTTTGTAAAAGTTCTTATAAGTTCTTGTGCTAAATGCAAAATAATCCAAAATGATTTCATTGACTCTAAATATCACATTTTTAAAAGTAGGAATGCTAAATCGAAAGCAAAAAGTATGGAACAGTTTTGGATCATTACTTCTTCTTTTCACTCTGAAAAATATTGCTTTTGATAAAGAAAATATTGCTTTTTGAAGTTTAGTTTGTCCAGAATGGCTACGATAGACTTTAAAATGAATAATATATTTTTCATTATATATCTCTTATTCATAAATGGAGCGAATGTCGTTTGAATTTGAAATATAGACATTTGGAATATTTAAAAAATGATAAAGATTTATGCGTATTATAAGTAAAATAAATCTTGCATTGGTGGAAATGTATTACAGAAAACACATAGTGCTCAAATACAGATATAAGTCATAAAATACATAATGAAAATATACCCCCTTCATAAGCAACTTTTGAAAATATACAATGTAAATATTACACGTCTTTGGCATTTATAGTATTTCGTTAATTCTTCTTTTCTTAAATAAAATAGATTTTTCATTGCTAATCTTATTTAATTTTTAACTCATGTTTCAAATAAATTTAACTGAAACCATTTCTGCGTTTTTTCAATATTTTATGAAAACAAATATTTAAATTTTACGCAACGATTATTATAAAACTATCGATTTTAATTTTATAACAAAATATTCTAAGTGAAAACCTAGCTAGAGATTCAATATTATCGATATTTGTTAAAAATAACAAACGATAAAAGATATAAGTGATAAAAGAGAGTAGTGTTATGAATTCGAATAATTCCTGAAAAAGGAATATATAATCAATCAGAATATAATGGCTGTTGTAGATTTTACACGGTGCACGATGACTTTAGGCTAAGCATAAATTCTTTGGAAAATTACTTTAAAGATATACAAACTCTTACCACATTCCTGTGTAAACTGATTACTTTTTCTATATACCTCAAGGTAAGGTTAACATTCTGACACCTTTCTCAAATTACCAATATTATAGAATTATTTAGTTAGTTAAAGAAATGTTAGAGTTTTTATACATTTGCTTAGAATGGAACTTTTTACAACTTCAAATGTTACTGAAATGATTTAAAATAAAGCTACACTATCTACCATTGTAATAACTATACGAAACGACAAATTAAAAAAATATTTACTATCAGAGCTATTAAATAATCTATTAAAGTTAAACCAAACACGTAATAATTTATGTACTGTAACTATCAGGAACTTTGTTCAATATAAATAGTTTTATCTCAGCAATGTTGCTTTTAAAGCGTAGAATTAATTTTAACGGTAACTTTTCTAAGGAGTGTGGACGTAAAATAATTCCGTGAACATAAGAATTATTTTAAATATAATTTACATGCATAACTTCGTAGTTTGGCAACATCTGAAAGTTAAGCAACTAGAACTGAATAGAAGCAAATCAAAGTTTTAATGAAGTAAGTAATTGGGATTTTTCGGCAAGATAATTTGAAATTCAGTATTGATAAAGCCTTAACACAATATTTAATATTCTTGTCAAACTTTTCAGATATCATCAGTTTCAAACTACATATAATAGTAAGTGCTGAAATAAGTAATATACATGGAAAGTTTATATCAATTTATGTGACTTAGATTAGAAGTGTGTGTGTGTGTATCACAGTGGAATTTACAAGAAGTTCCATAAGCATATAAATAAAATTCAGTTGCTTTTTTTTCCTATAACATAATAAAACTGATTGATTTTTTTCTGTATTAAAAAAAGAAAAATAATAACTTATATTCTAAATTGTAAAAGAAGTATTTTCTCTTTTTTACTTTACTATGGAAATTAATAACAAAAAATAGCTTTTGTAAGCAAAAAAGTTACATATAAATACAAATACACACACACACACATGAATATGCACTTACTTTAAAGATTAACATGCATTGTGACGATGAACACAGTAGACACCTACCTGAAAAAAACCAGTATTTATCAGTAAAAATATTTATTCGAAGACTTAAATAATTATCAAACACATTAAACATTAATTCATCGATTTGGGATATAAAAAATTTCAGAACTTATATTAAAATCAAGAACTTTATAGGATTTAAATCTGTACAATGTCTTTAAAACCTAATTCTCCTGAGATACAGAAAAATATTAGTTTGACGTCACGATCACATTGATGTCATACATAGGAGGGGGAACATTTATATACATGACGTCATGTGACCTATTTTAGGGCTATTTAGGTGAGCGTAACCTGAATTTCACTTTCAGAGTTTTATTAAATCAAAACATAAATACACTGAACCAGAGTTATAGTAGTCAACTAATTCATAAGTTTTCGAGAATTAAGTAGTAAAAATTAATTCAAATTTTTGCATAATCCCTAAGCGCTATACATACGCTGAGCAACTGTTTTGAATTAAAAATATTTCACATGGAAGAAGGATAATGTAAAGCATTTTAAGGCATGTTTATATTTAAATTTTATGATTAGTAAGTAACAGTACGTAGTTATAACTTAAAAAAACTCTGCAGATGTGAGTATAAAAATTGAATTGTGACTAAACAAGAAATTGCTCGTTAAAGTGAAGGATTTTATACTAAATAAGTAACTGAAAATGTATATTTATGTAGAAATTAACATAAAAAATTTTTATAAATCTATATTTAAATTTGGATGCATATTATTACAGGAACCTCACTGTCATTTTTATGAAATATTTTAATACATATATATGTTTCTTTCCACATAACTTTTTATTGCGTATAAAGAAAGGCTAGAGATTTTTTAAAGATTAAAACAGGTACAAATCGCTTTCCTTTTAGTAACTGTTAATTTCTGACAAAAAAAAAGATTCAAGTTGAATTTTTTAAAAAATTTATTTTATTTTTTCCTTAAAGTTTTATAATCGTGGAAAAAGTGCCTTTTATCCCCTTAAAATATTCGGGATTCTTCCGTTCTTAAAATTCTAAAAATATTGTAAGTCAAATGGAAAAAATTGAAAATAAATTCCCCTTTTTTAAAACAACCCCATTTTAAAAAAAAAAAAATTTTTGGTTTTTGGGGAAAATATATTAACAAATTTAAAAACATTTCTTTTGGGGAAATCTTTTCAATTTTTTTAAAAATGTCATAAAAAAAAATTAAGCCGTTTTTCCCAAAAAAATTTTAAACCCAGTTTAAGAGCGGAAAAATATTTACTTATTTTGTTTACTCATGATTCTAATTTCCAAAAAAAAAGGGTGCCCCCAATTCCCAATTTTTCCCTTGAGGGGAAAATTTTATTACCAAGATGTTTCCCCTTTCCCCGTCGAAAGGAAAGAATTTTTTATTTTATCAAATGAATAACACTAGCAATTGCAATTCGTACACTTGCAATTTTTAAAAAAAAAAAGCTTTTTGACCAATTTAAAAATTTTATTGGAAATTTTAATTTTTTTTTTATATCCCGCAACTTGTTCTTAAAGGAATTAAATCATTTTTTTTAAATAAAATAATTTTAAAAAAATTAAAAAAAAAAAAAAAACTACTAAAAATTACGCCACGAAATTCTTTATATACTTAACAAAAATCTCAACGTAGCTTTAAATATTATATTTCTTTCTTACTTTAGTACTTAGTGGTATATTTTTAGTGTTCATGACAACTTTTATACGTATAGGTATAGATTTAATCGGTTTTGTGTAATTTCTATATCGATTTTCCCCATTCTTCTGTGATTATTGTTTTTACTTCACATTATGCGTTCATATGTCATGTTTTCTTTTTTTCTAAAAAAAAAAAAAATTTTCCCCCAAATAGTTTTTTTGAAAAATAAAAGTTTTGTTTTTTCAGGTTCCCGGGGACAGTTATAGAGACACCAGCGGCGAACATTGAGGCAGTGTGTTTTTGTCATTATCCCGTTAAAAATAAAAATCGTTTCCAATCCCTTTTTAGCGGATAATTTAAAATTTATCTTCAAAATATTTAAATAGAGCTCATGATTCTTAATACCATTAAAAAATACCAAAATTACCTAATACTGAAGCCGATTTACACCCCCACACAAGAGCTCCTCCACCAATTTAAACTCACATACATTCATTTCGGGTTAAAATTTTTCATTTTTTCCCTTTAAAAATATTATTCCCATCGGAAACCAAAAAAATTTGGGAAACATGAGCCCCTATTTAAATATTTTTAAAAAAAAATTTTTTTAAAATTTTACGCCCAAATTTTGATACCCCGGAGACAATCATTTTTTAACAGGATAATGACGCCAAGCCCCAGATCTCAATGTACAACGTTGACGTCTCTATAACTTTTTCCGCAAATTCCCAAAAAAACTTCCCCAATCACTTTATTTTTTCCCCGTAGAACATAGGGAAAAAATTATTTAAAAAAAAAAAAACATGACATATAAAAAAGGGAAAAAAAAATGGAAGGGGAAAATCGATGCAGAAAATTTCACAAAACTTTTAAATTTTTATACCCAGACGTATAAAAGTTGTTTGGGAAACTAAAAAAATATATACTAATTTCTAAATTAAAAAAAAATTTTAAGGGGTTAAAAGTTGGAAAATTTTTTTTAATGTCGAAGACTTTTGGGCGTAATTTTTTAAAATTTTTTTTTTATTTTATTTTTCTAAAAAATTTGTTATTTATTTTTAAAAATTATTATGCAAATTTCATTTTTGGGGAAAAATTTTAAAATAAAAAAATTATAATTCCAAATTATTTTTTAAATTTTTTAAACAAAATTTTAATGAAAGAATTTAAAATTTTTTGGGCCAATTTTATGTATTAAATATTTAAATTTTTTTTTTTCTTTAAAATTTTTTAAAAACAATAAATTTTTAAAATTTTTGAAATTGGGTAATTTGAGCTTAGTTTTATCTTAAAATTTAAAATTTAAAAAACCCCAAATTCATGCTGAACAAAATTTGTTGGTTTTTTTTTTATGATAAAAACAGTACCGTTAGCAAGCAACACTGTCCCTTACATTATATTAAAGTTTAATGTAAATTTGGCGAAATATTGGTGATACAGCTAAGTTGGCATCATTTTTCTGTCCGTTTCCCTTTTTGGGGTGACCGGATGCTTCCTGAAATTCGGAAAATCTATTGACGACAAACTTTCGAAATCGGTAAGGTAGCCGCATAGACTATAAATAGCGATCGGTTCATAAAACTAAGTTAGTACTATTTACTTTAATTTTATTTTACCAGTTTTTAACCCATTGAAGGACTGTTTTAGTAAATACATTGATCATTTGAAAAAGTTTGTTCTTTTTGGACGCTCATTACATAAAATAAACGAACTCCGATCTGCGGTACAATATAATAAATACTTTCAACTTATAAATATTTCTGGTTTTTTTTTTCATCAATAGCAGAAGAAAAAAAAAATATATCGTTTGGCATTTCATAAATTTATATCATTTTATTTTTTTCAAAAAGAAACATATGTAATATTTTTCACAAATAAATCTTGGATTTTTTCACAAAATAAATCGAAAAATCATATTAAACTATGAGCGGATCAACAGTAGAAACGTTGAGTTATTCCATAAGATTGTTTACTTTTTGACAGCAAGTTCATTGTTCAAAAAGAGATATCACGTTTGTAGATTGATTTACGATTTTCTAAATGTCAAAGTGTGTCTGAAGACATTAATGTCCCATTTAGTTCTGGAGCGAAAGATTTGAGACACATTTATTCTTATTTTCGGCGAGGAGAGAACTTCATATTAAAACAAAGTCAATTCTTTTATCATTAGTGACACGTGTTCCTGACTGAGAAGGTGGTATATTTTTTTCTTTGTTTCATTCTCCGAAATTATTTTTAGAATTCTGAAAAGAAAGAAACAAATTTCATTTATCTTAAGAAATGCGATAAGAATTAAGGTGTTTTTTCGTACACGTTTGACTTTATTTTTAATTAATACGCCATTTTAATTTTTTGCACGGGCAGGTGCTTGATGATGCAACGGTAAATATATTATTTTTTTGCTTGCTAAGCAACAAATGGGATATTCGTATAAAAAATGGCTGACCTATGTTAAAAGGCAAAAAAAACTTTTTTTTTTTGTAGGATATTTTTTTAAACGCTTTTTGTAACATAATTTAAAAATTTAATTTATTTTACCTCTTCGTTTGATATTTTCTTTATAAAACTAATTAAAATCAAATTAAGTATAATATACATTAATAAATAATTTTAGCAGAGTTTTAATTATTCTCAAAAGTACAAAAGCGCTTGATTTCTAAATGAAAACTTAACCTTTTATAAAGTCGTGCTAATAAATTTTTGTGATACTTTAACCGTTCATTTTATTTCTTGAATTCGATATAAGTTTTATATATTCTACCTATATTCATAAGATATATTTTTTAAAAAAATGAATATTTATTGAAATATTGTGTTGGAAATCAACAAACGAAACATTTAGTTAAATTTCAATCTTTTTATTTTAGATTTGAAGATTTACAGAAGTTCTCAATCGAGTTTTGTGCTTTTATTTATAAATAGGGCTTTTTAAATAAACATGAAACCTTTCCAAGCGAAAACAATACTTTTTATATGCCCATATATCATATAAAATGTATTTCGTTTCAATATACGAGAAGAACTGAATATTTTCTCTTTTAAAATACTTAGAATCAGTTTCCAGTGTATTACTAAAAGCTATCAAGTGCTATTCTTCAAGATAATTTTTTCAAAAACAATTTGGAATGTACTGCAGAACCTGCATCCTTATCATTTCCTTCATAAAAGGCTTTAACTATACTTGTAATGAAAATTAAGACACAAATTATAATTTTTAAAGCTTAAGTTTCATGTTATCTATTTTTAGCTTTCACGTCATGTCTGAGGATTCTTCAATTAAACAGATATAGTAATCTATAGTAAATCATTATTTTTATTAGAATTTTTATTCACTTGTTTATATATCTTACATCAGAGCAGCGCACACAAAAATTTTTCAAGGGGGGGGGTCCAGGGTCGAAAGATCACCATTTTGGTATCATACTCCAATGCGCCGCTCAACATACTCTTTTGATTTTGTCGATTTTCGGGAACAAAAACGATACAAAATTAATTACTGCAAAATAATTAGCATTAATTACTAAAATTAATAATTAATAATAAATCAAGGGCTATGGGGGAGGGGGCCGGACACCTAGGGCACACCCCTTGTGTGCGCTAATGTCTTACATGGCTACATAACTTTTCGAATGGCATATTTACATTAAAAATTTCATTGGTTTCAAAGTTTCACACATTAAAAATAAATAATATATTTTTTATTTAATTAAAATACAGGCTGGGTGGCGTAGTTGATTAGGCACTGACAATGTGTGCCCAAATTTGTGGATTCGACCTAGACTCAAGTCGGTTGATTTCCATGTTGGAAAAAATCCACAACATCCATGTCGTATGATTATGAGGCATGTTAAAGGTTCTTAGAATGCTTGTTTGACGTGGCTACTTTGGAAAAATTATAATTCATTGTACAATTTTCTATCGCCAGAGCTCAGGTTTCTCCCTCTTAGAGGGGGGACTGGGCATCATAGTTACATTGAAGCAATTGGTATTCACCAATATGTGAAGTGCCACACTAAAAAGTGATATTCGCTCCCGGGGAATGTAATAGATCTGCAATGGTAATTAACAATCTCCATCCCCATTTGAAAGAAAGAAATTCATTAAAATTAAAACGCATTCCCTTAGTTATTCATAGAAGATATAGAAATTGAAGCTAAAACAATCTAGCCTGATTTTATTCAAAAAATAAAATCGTCATAAAAAAGTGCACTTGTGGAATATGCCGACGATGGATTTCGCCAAATAAAAATATATAGCTAATTCAAAAAATTTCGCCAAATGCTGCCATCGGTATTCTTATTGTATTCGATCGGGCGCGGGAACGATTTCCACAATTGGCTGTATACCACTGCATTTGACGACGTCTTTTGATTTGAAGAAGTTAGTGGATGGTGTAATACGTAAGTACCAGAAATAATAGTTAATTTAATGCATCAATTCAGTGTACTTCATTTAAAACAGGATGTTTTAATTTATAAAGTTTTCTTTCTTCCGACCATGTGGAAACAACAGATTCCGAAAAATAAACAAAGGAGTTTTATTCTTAACGACACATTTTATAAAGGAACTAAATATTAACATTAAAAGAGCTCTAGAGACATTCCTGAAATTATCATTCCCCTAGTTTTTCTAATTTTTAACTTCACCAGAGTCATTTCCAAAACTCCAATGGGGAAATCATTTCCACATATCTAAACTTGTTGCTTTGAGGCAAACATCTACACACTCATATACGATAAGAGTTTTATATTCGATAGTTCCGAAATCTTTCAATAGAATTCAAGCTTTATCTTCTGCAAAAATAATCCTCAGTAGGAGCGCGTGCGATGGAACATAAAAATTCCTTCTTTCCAGAAAAGAATGATTTCAAGTTCTATTAGAAGAATTCTTAATAGGCAGCTGAAAAGTCCTCGGGCTAAGAGGTCGAAACTTGGAATAAATTGCCCATCATACATTAAAGATTATGTTCCCAAAGCATTCTGTTCTGCGTAGAGTTAGTTCTCTTTCTATTTTCTTTCTTTTTTCCTTCTTAAGCTTGTTATCTGAGAGTGATACTTTGGTGGTAAAGAATGAAATGGAAAAAAGTAGTTTTAGAAGATGCTTTCATCTATTTTCTCTCCTTTTTTTTTTGAAGGGAAGAGAAATTAAAATATTTGTAATGTATAGAAATGAAAAAGTGTTTCGATAAAAGCTTTTCGAAAGCACATAGTTAGATTCTGACCATGATTTTGAAAGGAAAGAGCTCTATTTAAGTGTGCTGCGAATTTAATAGTCACATTTTTAGAAATAACATTTGCCCTCTTCTAAATGTCTTGAATTGTACAAGTTTAAGGAGAAATAAACCGTATGCAGTTAACCAAAGATTTGAAATCTTTGTGAATTGTGATATTTTTACTGCAATCATTTATAGGGAGATATTATGAGAAGTAAGCAGTAATAAAATAATTTTAATAATGAATTGTTCTTAAAAATTATTTAAAAGTTGTGGTTTTTACTAATTATATGAGTTTATATTAAATACCTTGCAATTATTTACTTAATTTTATGCGGAAACAAACATTGAAGTTAGATCTAAGACTTTAATCTTATTTCAATAAAATATACATTAAGAAATTAGTAAAAACAATACACTAGTATTAGTCTTAGATTATTTTTTAAAGTTACTCATTTTTTGTAGAAAAAGAAAACGTAAAAAATAAGACCTAAAAACATAAAATCTTTTTTCGAAAATAGTTAGCTTACAGTTAAAAGCAAAACAGTGAAAAAAATTATTGTTCTGTTTCTTTTTAAATCTTTAAAATTATTCGTTTATATAACTGAAGAGTTAATATACGTATTTAAAAAAAATCGTTCATCTAAGGGTAAAAAGTTTTTAAATCTTTGAATATTGAAGAATTCTAAGCAAATGTTTAGCCAAGATACGAAAATTAATGAATATTAATTTTATTAAACTATAAATGAAAGTTAAAATTTCCGTTTTTATAGAAATCTATGATAATTGAAAATATATAAATTTGAAACTAATTTGTCATAAGATTTAAGAACCTTTTGAAAAAATAAAGTTAATTATATATGCGAAATATTTTTAAATTATCCAAATTTAACATTCTACATAACAAAATAAAAAATTAATCCAAATTTGATTTGATTATTTGTTAACACCGCATTTATTAGATATACAAAATTTATCTACAACGACTTCATAATTTTTAACCGTGGCCAAGTGACGAGGAAGACAACTGAGATGGCACTCTCTCTCCAAGCTTTTATATGACGCCAGCGTGAAAACTGCAAACCTCAATTAATTCAACTTATTTCAACCTCTCCAGACAGTGAATTTTAAATGGCAACAAGACTTGAACACATAGAGAATAAAAACAAGGTCGGTCACCGATCCGCAATCATGGTCATTTTGTTACAATGGATGCATATAATATTTAAAATATATATTATTACAATTCTATGTACTACAATAATTCTTTGACAAAAACTAAATTAAGACTAGATTCAATAGCTGCATCTTATTTTTTCGTTCAAGTAACATCAAAGCACTAAGTCAGGGATGGTTAACTATTTTGACTCACGGGCCACATTGTTGAAGAAAAAGAAAAATAGAGAACCATTTTTAAAATAATTGCATCCATTATTTAACTTTGCATCCCGCAAAAGGTATACATTGCATCATAAGGATAATATACAACATTACTGAATATAATTCAATATATATATACGTTAAATAAAATAGTGGTAGTTTTATTCAGTTTACTTATTGAGCTAATGTTACATTACTTACAGTTGCAAGAATGTTTAATTTCAGAATCGCTTTAATAAGACAAACGTACCCTATCACACTTTTCTGCATTTTTTTTTAAAATCAGAACAAAATTTGTTGAAATTCTCAGTATTTCCTGCTAGTTATGTCAGCCAACATGATCATCAAGGTAAAAACACTTTGAACACATATATATGTTTTGACTCAAATACACAGAAAATGTACTGTTTATTTGATTTTCAGACTGTTTTGAAGGTTCCAAAGTAACTCTTTGCAGGCCCCATGTGGCTCGGGAGCCGTTAGTTACCCAGCCAACAAATCATTCAAATAATAAATTAGATCGTTTTGCTCATACACATATTTCTCTCTGTATATATAAATGGATGTTTGTACACATGAAATCGTATCACTCCAACACTATTCAACCGATCACTATGAAAATTGACATGTATATGTATAATTTTGTGGAGAAGGTTTTTGTGCTATCCTTTTTGTTGCAGCTCCCCGACAGGTGGCGCTACAGCATATCAACTTTTGCATCGTTCAATCAATCGCCAAGTTGCCAACAAAAATGATGCCAACTTGGCTCTATCGCCAACATTTCGCTTGTTTCTATTGAATCGCTATTATTATGTAAGGAACGGCGTTGCTTATGAATATTACAATTTTAACATCAAATAAATACAAACAACAGAAAGTAATATTAATGCATTACAACATCCAGATATAAATTATTTACACTATTTTAAGCGTTCATGACACAAAATGTGTAACAATATGTTACTTTTGATGAGCAGAGATCAGCTGAGGAAGGTGTTTTCAAAAAAAAAAAGACCCACAAGAGAGTTACGGGGGTTATAAATTAAAAAAAAATCCTTTTAACAGCTATTAGATCTACATACTTAAATTTAACAGATATGGGTTTTTTTGTTCAACTGAAATATGCAAAACACTTTATTTTCTGTTTAATTTTCACTTCACGTAAAATTAACTCATTAAAAACTTTTTACCCTTCAATTGGCATTGTTTAATTTTTCAATTCAACCGGGCGAAGAACAGGGATACCAGCTAGTAATATATAAACACATAATACAAAGTCTCAATTGTGTGTACTATGATACCTACAAATAAAGTATACTCTGTACCAGGACACACAATACTTAATAATAACTGTGTCAGATTGCATATATCACTCCAGTACAAGTCAATTTTTGTTATCAGTTGCACCTGTCCAGTTGTGTGAGAAACCAACTGAGTCACACAATTTCCTTGTGGTCTGTATCAACAACAAAAAGAAAGTCTCTATTTATTCCCCTCTTGTTGGTGCACGTCGGTCGTAAATATAGGTTTGTTCTGCGAACGTCTGCTGCTGTTGGGGAAATGAACAAAAAAACTTGATAAAGCACGCAAAATGTCAACGAACGTAATAAATTTGTACTTCGGGCTTTCTTCTCGAACAGCGCTCTGACAACACAAAAGAATTTTGGAACCATGAAGAGCAATTAGATTTCTAGCAACTTCAAGGCTATACTGAGGGTAAATTTAAATTTTTAAATAGATTTAAAAAAAAATAATTTTAAAATTATTACGTCCTTCCCCCTTGGTGGTAAATCTCTTTATCATATTCTAGTCAATTGAAGCCTTTTTCAAAATAAATATAAATAATGACTTATAAAATGTATTTTTGAAAATAGTGCTTCCCAAATACTTAGAATTTGTTTATGAATTGTGTGCATTTTTTGTAATTTTTATTTCATTTATTTTTAACGATATTTTCATTTTAGCTTGAGATTGCTTTCAAAAACAATATCTAATAAAATATATATATATATTACATGCAACAATTAAAATTGAATAATTGCAAATTATTCTGGATATTCTTAAACAAGTTTAGTCTTTTTATATAGCTCAATATTAAATTATTAAACTGATACTTTATAGCACTTAAGAAAAACATTAAATTATTTTTTTAATTTTAAATATTCCTATTCTCTCAATATTTTAAGTCAGTCTCAAAGGCGATATAATAAAGGCGATGTACGAAATTCGAATAATTTTACTATTGAGGATCATCTACAGCAAGGGTACTCAACTTTTTCTCCGCCGGGCCACTTACATGCTACAGGTATTACATGCGGTCGGACCATGAGGATAATAAAAAGAAACATCACTAAAAGACTGCAGCAAAACTCATCAAAGTATTAAAACTCTTTTTTTTTCCCTTTGCCTCTTTTTTTTAATACTTTATTATTCTCCCTATCAAAAACACAGAAAATATTTACTTGTATGCATCTTTTAAAAAGATATGGGTAGTTTCAATTTCCTTTCATCCATAACCAAACCTCATGTTTATATTTTTCTATAAATAGATTTGATTGATTTATTGCTAGAATTTCCCTAATTTGTTAATACATTGTTCTTAAATAGTGGAATTTCTTAGTGCGATGGGCTTATGAACGGGCCACTCAGAAAGACCGGTGGGCCACATAGGGCCCGCGGGCCGCAGGTTGAGTATTACTGATCTACAGCGTTTAAACGCTTGAAAAGATGTTTTTTATGCATTAGGATCATTAGCAAAGAAATAAACATAAATATTGAAGAAGAAGAAAGAATAACAATTAAAACTTGAGATCTTAAGTTGTTTTTCTAACATTTACTTTTTCATCTTATAAATATACTTTTAAATGTGCTTTTTGAAGATTGAAATTGTCACGATAATTTGTGTACGCAAAAACGGAGCATATCTCCAAATCAATCCAATAAAATTCAATGGAATTTGTAACACTTATGCAATAAGCCCTTTAGAGTGTAACAAACTGCAGGTTTTAAGTTACATTAAATGATATTTTTTAGCCATTTTAGCTTAGAACAAAGTAATTTTGACAAAATAATTATTAACGTCAAATTTTAACGCTCATAAAATATTTATTTCTTAAAATAGTTTATATCCTGGTGTATGTGACACTTCATATTGATCAAGAAGTACATCAATGAAACTAAAATTACATTATGTCCAACTTATTTTTATTTATGCTGTATCTCTTAACTTTGAAAATTTTATACAAATAATACTCTTTTCTAAAACAAGGGATGATGCATGTTTTATACATTTAATAAACACGACTCTTTAAATTTACTTATGCGCTTTATAAAACAATAAAATTCTTCTGAAAATCAACTTTCAAAAAAATTGATCTCCTGACCTAGAACTGAACAGTAACTACCCAAAATAGCAGTCTATCTATATAAGAGTTTTTCCATTATATTATAGTACGTAAGTAAACTGAAATGAAATGAGATTTTCAGTAGCTTCAGAATCATCATACAAACAAGAATTTGCAATAAAGCGAAAAAGAACAAAATTAAAAAAAAATAATAATATATAATAATTCAATACTTATAATGTAACACCAAGAAAGATATTAATTGGATCATTCCGATGAGAGTAGCCCATTCAGTTTTCACTCATTTTAAGAAAACTATTAATTTTGCACTGATTTACCCCCAAATGCTACATATTTAAAGTTACTTCAAAATATGATAAAACAACATTCTAAATTTTAATCGGAAAATTGATATCAATATAATAGACATAAGATGTTAATGAGATAAATTTTGAAAATTTCGTAATAAAGATCAAATTTCTAATTATAAAATAATCATAATATGCACCTGAATAAAATACCTATTTTTGAATATAATACTGAGAGAAGTCAGGAAAATTTATCGACAACAGAGAAAACTAATACATAAACAATAGAATATTGAAATTCAAAGGATTTTGATGTATTCAGAATTTTTGAAAATGATCATACATACATGACTCCACTCTGAAGCTTTTTAACTTATAACAGTTGTCTTCAAATTTTTTCGACTCACGGAAACTTTAGAACTATATGGTGTATTTGGAGAACCCCATTCCACACACAATCTTAGAAGAATGTACCATAAAATAATATTTAAAGTAGATCAACATATTATAGGTACTTTACATAAACGTTTTAAAAGAAATACTGCGTTGGTTATAAAAAAAATTCAAAATGCATTTTTAATATAATTTACTCATTATAATGATATTAATATGCGATTCAAGTGTCACCTTCCCATGCATTATATATTGGTAACTGCGATATGTGCCTACATTTTTTACACAAACTATTGAAGTCTATGTCTTCTGAAATTATCTACAGTCTCGTATTTCATATTCTGCGTTTAGTTTATTTTTTAAATTTTTGTCACATACGTTGATAAATATTTTGTTCTAAATGGCATTAAATGTTTATAGCTGTGCCAGAAATCTTTTGTGCTTTTACAACAATTTAAAATCTAAAATTTAGAAGCAGTTTTTGCTTAAATTTAGGTTTGAATGTTGATGTGTTGATAAGTTGATCCCTTTCCTTCATATGTAGGTGATTTTCCACACATGAAGAAAGGTGCATTTTTCATTGGAAAACTACTTAGTTTTATGAAAATTGTACTAACAAGTATAAAATTATTTCGTGAAACCCGAGATAGTAAACAATAGAATATTCACAATATAAAGAAAATATATTCAATATATTTTTTTACTATATTATAATACAATTTAAACAATATTACAAAATAAAGTTACATATTATACATAAATCAAATTTTTTCAATTACAATGACAGAAATGAGCTTTAGATATTTGGGATTATACAAGCTTCATAAAGAATGTGAATAAATTTTCCATACACGTTTATAGTTTTATTTTCGATTTTTTATTGTAACTCTTAAAACCTCATAGTTCCGCTGAATACAATTTGAAGACTACTGTATTATACAGCATTACAGGGGAAATATATGTGATTTTCTGTAAAAAATACAAATCACACAAGAAAATATTCAGAAATTCATATCAGATCCATCACAAAACCTATTTTTCTCCTTTAATATGAACAAACAAAGCTGAATAAAACAAAACATTTCTTTTAATGCTCAACTTGTATCACCTTACACAATGACGATTCTTAAGATAACGAACAACTTCTTCGTGGTGTTAAATATCATGAACTGATGAGCCATTCATCATGAGTACAATCCTTTTTTCCCTCGAATGCAAATCTTTTTATTCCTTTTCTTTTAGCAAACATCCTGACATGAGTATTAACAACACGACATTTCGTGTCTCGCGCAAACTTGAAAAACACGAACTATTTTCTCATCGCTAGTACGCCCTCTGTCTGCGAGCAGCGAGAACTTGGCAGCTGTTTTAGTTAGAAAATGACTCAAAATGTTCGTTTCATCTTCCAGCGCCTGTGTTTACCGACAATTGTGTATACAGGGCCAACTGGCGTAAAGACAGCCAACTGCTTAAGTTAAGGAATGCTTCAAGGGCAGCTCAAGGTCAGTTCTGTGACAGATGGGAAGAAAAACTTGGAATTCTAAAGGGAAAAATTTCATTTAAGACTGAAGGACCTTTGACTTTTTCCGAAATCGACCCGAAAATATTCATAAATTTGATTTAGAACTATATGTAAAATTAAAACGGGATTGAGTAAATAATTCCAGCGTTGAAATATTCTCAGACTCCCACACTACTTAAAAATCTTTAATATTTTAATAATTTTGAGTGTAATGCATAAATTAATTTTTAAACAAACTTTTAGAATACATCTTTGAGTTCATACTGAAAGGAACTTTTCTTTTATTAAAGAAGTTTCAAACCGTTGCTGTAGAATAAAAATATTTCATTTTTTTTGTTATATCTAGGGATAAATTGCTATATAAATGCATATTTAACTCTTAAACTTTTTGTTTACTCTCACATAAATTGATTTGCTAACTGATCGACATAAATAGGAACATTTTTGTATGAATGTTATATTGTTTTTTAAAAAAATAATTTTTCATAACTATTTAAAGTATTATATTCAACATTTTTTTGTATCATAAGCTCAAGTGGTGTTTTCAAAAGTTCAAATATCAATTTATTTTCAAAGGATTTGGAAAAACTCAATAACGAATTAAAATTCAAAGTAAAAATAACAGTTTTAATATAAAATCTTATTCCATTCTTAAACCTAAAATCTTATTCTCTTTCTAAAACCTAATATTTTCATCTAACGAATTATCTTTCTGGAATTCATCAACTTACATATTTAATAAATATATTTCAAAAGTGAACTATACTACATTTTTTTTTAAATTTTAAAAATTTTTTTGTACTTAAGTAATTAACCAGTGAATGACAGAACTTAAAGTAAAATGACTATTTTAACTGCGATACCGGTGTGTTTTTAAGAGTACATTTAATACATGAATACTATTCTCTGAAGCTTTCATCAATATATTGCTGAAGAGTCCCAAAACTCGGTACTCGATAAGCTGGTAGAAAAAACTCCACTAACAGACCCGGATGGCCATGTGGCAGGAAAATGATGAAATTAGGCACCTAAGGGAGATGATCATTTAACGGTAGAAGGCCATTTCTCCGATGAAAGTAAGGGATTTGAACAAATCCCTAAACTGTTTCAGTGAAATGACGAAATAATATTGTCAAGAGTTTAAAAGTGTTTATTTAACAAACATGGTACATTATTAAACGTAGAACTAAGTAATGCGACAATAGTCAATGAAATGCAAATTACTAATTCCAAACTAATTAACAAATAATTAGAAAGTTAGGCTAGTAATCAATCCCTATGTTAAAACAATGGTACTATTTTTTTAAAGATATGGGGTTGATATTTAGGGGATCGATAGTACTACCTGTATGGTTAGGAAGTACAAGAACTCGACCCCCAGGGTCTCCCCTGTATAAGCAGTTTGCCAATCCTGACTAGTTCATTTCATCATTTCACTGAAACAGCTCAGAACTCTAATAAAATCACTTACTTACAACAGAGAAAAGATCTCAAAGAGACGTTATTTTAACATCTAGCGTAAACTGATCATCTCTTTTAGGGATTTGATGAAATACCTAATTTCAACATTTCCCTGCGACAGACAGAAGCTGATGAAAATGATGCCGAACAAAGGTTCTAGAACGATAACGAGTGACATTATGTTCCGATGAAGAAAATATTGTTGCTGTCACAGTTAATGAAAAAATGCCGGAGTATGATGACCTTAAACGTTCAGGACACCCTACAAACTTCTGAAATATCACATAGTGAGGGACTAATGGCAGTCAAAATCGCCCTGCAGTATTTTGAACATCCAGATGTGTTGGTAATTGACTTACAGTTCCTTCGCCGTCTTCGTGATGAAGCATCAAATTGTAAAGTGCAATATGGAAGACAACAGGACACCACATTACAAAAGTGGCCAGTTTTTGCAAATTTGGGTAATTAAATTTCATTATAGACATTAAGTCTTCATAAAGTACTTTTACGAAGTGTGTCTGATGAGGTATAAATTACTTTATATTATATTCATTAATTTTCATTTTCACGTAGTAAATGCTCTATGCCTTCATAAAGTACGTATTTTTATTTTAAAGGGCAGTTTATTTTCTGTTGTATTCTCAAGCAAACAATACATACAAATCCAGTACACTCGTACTTATTCTTTTGAGATCCCATTCTCGAAACTTCAGCTAAAAGAAATAGCTATTTTTTTTAAACATCTGTATTCCACTATACGTTTTGTTATCCATCCCTTTTTTTTAACTAAACTTCATAAAAATTATAATAATGTCCAAATTTTGTTGTTGACCAACAAAAACTTTTCACGGGCCACCAGTGGTTTTGAACCTACACGGTTAACTATTGCTGTTCTAGAAGACATAGAAGACTTGGAAAATTTAATAGTAGGATAGATTCAATCTTTTTATCAGCACTTCTTGCAACTCCTCTTTTTAATAGTGCTAATTTTGGATACGACTGCTTTTTTTTGCATATTTTTCTGACACTAAATCATGACTGTTATGGAACATACTTGTGCCCTTCCATCTAACTCTGCAGGGAATTGCAGCTTCTCAAATTTAGAGATTGGATTTATGAAGTTGACATTTTAATTTCTTTGCTTAACTTTTTGCAGTTTATTTTATTTTGGCATGCAAGATGGTAAACAAAACGGCGTATTCTGCAAAAATCATTTAAAATTTATAATACATTTATTTCATATCTTTAATGTTTTAAGAAACAATTTATTCCAAAAGTAAAATTCAAAAATGTTACCACAAGTCATTTCATGCTTTATACATCAGCATTCATTCCTTTTTTATTCTATATAAATTTGACAAAATGTTCATTTGTGTAATTATTCTACTCTATGGTATGTCAAAAGAAAGGTATATGCATAATTCTTTTATAGCACAAGGGACAATATAACTATATATTGTGGTACTTAATTTCT
This sequence comes from Trichonephila inaurata madagascariensis, assembly GCA_019973955.1. NCBI lineage: Eukaryota > Metazoa > Arthropoda > Arachnida > Araneae > Nephilidae > Trichonephila > Trichonephila inaurata. Next base: position 157,522 of record BMAV01025940.1, read on the forward strand.
TTATATGCTTGAAAACAGTTACGTTAAATTTATGAATATCGTCTTTTAAACTGTTCTCGAGAGATACATTAAAAGGGTAATTTTCATAATTAAAGATGACATCTAGAGATTTTAAACAAGGGCAAAATTTATTGCCATTTCTGTTTCTGAATATATAAAAGTTAAATTCTGTGAATAGTATGATTTATTTGAATGGCAAGAGAAGTTCCGCTGGCATATGCTTGTAATAGAGCTTTACCAGATACAATGATTGGAATTTTTAACGAATAAAATACAACAGAGAAAAAGGTAAAATAAAAATATATTTAATTAATGCAATAAATATTTGATAACGCCTTAAAAATCATAAGCAATTAAAAATTTCTTTTAAAAAATTTAACTTTGTCCTCTTTATTTTCTTATGACAATAGTTTGAAAAGAAAAGCATGTTTTTATTATTCTATTATCCGCGTTCCAACTAACCCCTTTTTTTAAAAAAATAAAACATAATTCAAGAGAAAAATTATGTCCTATAAAAATCTTTAGTATCGGACATTTGAACCGTGATTTTGCAAAAACGTATAAATGGGTAATATTTATAATTTTAATGTCTTAGTTAAAAATTTAAAAAATTCTTTTAAGAATAGTATAGGTAAAAAATTTTTTAAGTTCCAAATTTTTTTCAAAAATGAACAAAAATACACATTTTTTTAAAATTTCCTTCGAAAATGTTCGCTATAAAATACTTTGCTTATATACCCGACCTCTGTAAGAGGCTCAACTAAATTTTTGAAATATATAACTTAGAAATGGTTTATCCCTGTTTTCGAAAACAGAGGGGAAAAAATTTTGAAAAACCGATAATTATTTCAATGGGTTGTATTTGAAAAAAAATTGAATTTTTCAAAATGAATTGACTCTGTCAGAGGTCTGAGCAATATACAGGCAATTTTAAAAATGAAGCTTTTAAAAAGGGAAACTTTTAAAAAGGTTTATTCTAAGTATTTTCAAATATTGTCAAATAATTTTTTTTCAAAATGTCCTTAAACAACTTTATACTGTGTTCTAATCTAAGGACACTAAATATCATGAAATTATCCATTTATGCACCTTTTAATCACTGTCCGAACGTATGGATACCCTTTAAATTTTTTAAATTTTTGGAAAATATTTTTTTCTTAATCATAAATGTTGAATTTTAAAGAAGGATTTCAAAAAAATTCAATACAATTTAAACTTCTTAAAGAATAATTATCTAATAATTTCAATATTATCTATTTCATAAGTTTTAATGTTACCTTTACAGATAATATTAAATGCGACTCCATATATTTATGTTGTTACATACATCACATTTTCATGTAATTAATTTTTATTCTAAATAAAAAACTTAATACATAAATCTTTTAAATGTTGGTTTCATTTTTCAAAAATGAAAAAGCAAAGAGATAACTAAACCAAGCGTCACTAAAGTGATTGGACATCAAAATAATTCTGAATAAACTCATCTTGACATCCTCTGTTAATATTTTTTTATTTTTATTAAGTGGACTTTTTTTAAAATATTGTTTGGCTTATCTTTACTTGCCTTGCAAAACAATTCTATTTAACATAATGAATGTCAATAATCGTAAGTAAACAATGGACTACGTTAGAATACTTAACATGTTTTAATCATAAAAGAAATAAAAATCTCAAAATATCCCTATTTGACTTCTTGATGTTTGATAAAGTTTTTTTAAAGCGTAAAATCTACTCGGAACAAACAAACAAACAAAAATCTGGCGTTCAGGAAAGCAAACTAAAGTGTGAACAAACACATTGTTAGAAGAATTATGGAGAATCGTCGCGTTTTTTAAATACTGTAAATGAATTTGCAGAATTGATCACAAGGATTCTTTTTCAATTTCACTCGTCACTGTTCCATGAATGTTGAGATTACCTAAGTTATTTGAAGTTTGTAAGGATTTACTACCTGCACCTGGCAACAGGTCGAACCATACACATGAGATCAGGCAGCGGGTTGGCTATATATTGATGGAAGGCTGGAAAGGGTGCTGAAAAGGGTCCCTTACTTTCTAGCAATTTATATACGAGGCCCACTTGACCGGATGTGGTGAAATTCCTTCGGTGGGGAGTGTCAAGGGATTCCCCCGCATTTCTTAGTTCAGTGAACGCATAAATTTCATGACTTGCAGCATTGCGCGATGGGGATTGTCCAATTAGATACGCAATTCAAAGGACAGTAACTACTCCGGGTCCAGGATTTCGGAGTGATGGGTTGAAATTAAAATGGAACGCACCCGAATTTCGACAGGCTCTCCTTCAAAAAAATTCCAGCACCACTCCGCCATGGGTGGAGAACTTCACCCTCCCAGGTCTCCTAACTCCGTCCTCCTCTCACTCAGATAAGTACGGTTTTACTTTGTTTTAGAATGTTAGTTTTCAGTATGCCGTTATTCTAAATAAAACTGTATTACCACTATACGATCAGATTTTAATTTTAGTTGAGTCATTTACTTGGTTGTAATCAAATGATCCGGATTATCAATCATTTGATCATTTTTGCGAAGTAACTTTGTAAACTTTTAAGAGATTTTTGACTTTTCTATAAATCAGTTCTTTTTTTTTCTTTTAATACTATTTCAAAGAATAAAATCAGATACTGTTAAAAATATTTCCATTGGAAGATATTAAATTTCATCAAAGACAGATCACTATTTTATTGAAATTCTTAAGCTTCTCATCATTCTTAAGGGACACTGTATGTACCGCATACTTAATCCAATATTCAATTGAATTCCTATGTCACGAACTAGACTAGAAAGTTGTACATTACACAGTTTCAAGTTAGTTTTATAATTAGCAGATAAAATAACTTTTAAAAGCTTTAAGCTTCAATTGAAACCCATCTAAAGAACTTTGTTTACACAATGAAAGCTTAAGGGAGATAACATAGAATAATTAATTTAGATTAAGTCTTTTTTTAAGTTTTAATCCGAACTTAAGTGTGTTATATTCTTGTCCGAGTTTAAATATTGAAATTTTGATTGTCTTGAAGAAAACTTGAATAATAGGGGAAAAAATATCATCAAATTCATTTTTCATTAGAAAACACTTTGATCAAGACAATAGTTTAAGAAAAGAAGAGTGGAGAAGAGAGTTTCCCAATTTTTTCAATCCGAGTTATTTGGCAGGAGGTTTATAAAGAAACATAATTCAGGATCATCTAAATTTAGAGTTATAAAGTGGTAATTTAACACACGTTATGCTTTCTAATTCCTTCACGTATTAAAAACGTAAATTATGTTTAAAAATTTATTCCTGAACTTCAGTCAAATTTTTAACGGAAGACATTTTTGGTACATTCAAGTGTAATGCAAGAAATCCATTATATAATACCACCAATAATAATGTTGAATTATAGCTAAATTTATTTGTTAAAGACGAAATACCTACAGAATTTCGTTCAGATTGTCATAAATATATATAAATTCTTTTTGTGCCATTGATTTTATACCTTCTATGCCACCTTTTTCTTTGTCAAATTTTATTTCAAAAAACATTAAGCATGATGTTTACTTGCTTTTGCACTTTAAACTAAGTTTTGCTTTTTGATAGCGGGAATGTATGGAAGAGAATTAGAAAAGAGAACTTTTAATGACATGAATACAGAAATAATCAGGAAATGCTGACGTGGAGAGGGTAAAAGAAAATTTCACAGGAAAAAAAAAAGGAAAAATGATTTGCATTAGTAAAAGAACGTGCAACACCATGCCATGCAACCAGTAATATAGTAAAAATAATTAGAATGATATAAAACATTAATAAAAATCTGATCAAGCAAAGGGAGAACCTACAGAAATAATGCATATTAATCATGATAGCGAAAGTAAATTTGAGAAAAGCTATGAACATGAAACAGTTGAGTCGAATGAAAAGTTTTCAAATACTACCTAAAATCTCTATCAAGAAAGATATGAAGCCACAAGACACACTTCGCCCTGTCAAAAAGACACAAGCAAGAAAAAGTTCAACATGCTATTTGTCAATCATCAAAAAACAGTAAAACTACAATAACTTGAACAAAATATGAAAGTTTTGCCTGCGAATATTATTCCTGTAAGGTTAACGAAAAGTTTTTGTGATTTGTATCCTTAATTAAAGTCACGCACATTTGAAGCATTTCAGTTCAGTATGATTAGTTTTTTTCTCAAAATATCAAAGAAAAATTGAAAACAAAAACATGTAAAAATGTAAGTATGTGTGTATACCGGTAGATTCATAAAGAGTGTGACCAATTTCAGATGATCATAATTTTTTTTTCAATGAAGTTTTTTACATGGAATTTTCAATGGGGTTTCCAATAACTCAGTACACTTTTCGTAAGCGTTTTGGGTAAGCTAAAAGATAGTTCTTTCGACTGTTTTGGGGGTATTTTTCCAACACCTTCTTCAATTCCTTTTTGAAGCCCCTTTTAAAATGCTCGTACTTTACGTCTATTTAATTGTTTGCTTAAGTAGTCCCATAAAAAATAATCGCAAGGAAAACAGACAAGGGATAGTGATAGTCATTTATCAGAAGACAGAAAATTTATTTTTTAATCTTTCAGCCATTTTATAGTTGATTTTACAGTTGACTTAGAGCAGAATCTTGGCGAAAAACAAAGTTTCCTTGAGGATAAAGACGTTTACTTTTTTTGATCAAGTGTTTCCAAACTTTATTCTGGTAGTATTTAGCATCAATTTTAAAGTTTCGTTCTACAAAAAATGGTTTTTTTAAGCCTTGAGAGCCTCCGTCCATGCCATAACACCTGACGGCCAACTTGCATTTTTGAAAACAGTTACGTCTTTGCGACGATTTTCGCTTGAAATATATTGAATCTTCATTTTGCCAGTTGTTAATAGCAGATAAAACTGTTTTTCATCAGAAGTTATCCATGCTTTATATCTACCTTTTCGCAACATTAAATACAGAGGCCAAGAACGTTTTGTTCGTTTTTCTACGGTCTTAACAGACATTTGATGACATACTGAAAAATTTTCTTTTTTATAGCCCATTTTCTTTATCTGACGATAAATTGTCGATTGCTATACCTATGGTTTATTTGCCATAGGTTTTTGAGGCACAGAATTTTCTACAGCGGTAATGCTTTTCAACTTCTTTTTTTCCTATTTCATTAAGGGATTTCTTTCGTTCACATTTTTTCCCTGGAGCTTTTGATTGCGAGCCAAATTTTATTTCTTTTTGAAGTTTTTAGATAGTAATACAATAGAAAAATGTCTTTTTGATTTTTAAATGCTTCATTTTTCAAATAAAACCAGTGGTAAAACAATAGAAATTCACCATGAATAGTTCTATGCTTTTAAAATTGGTCACCACTTATTTGGAATCAACAGGTACTTCATAAAAGTATATAAGTATACTTTCTCCTAGTTACCGTAAAATCCGGCGTATAATGCGCTCTTTCAACACAAAAATAAGAGCGAAACTTAAGAGTGCGCATTATACGCCGGGTATAAAAACGATAGCTTTAATAAAAACAAAAGAGATGATCATTAAAAAAAATTTACTTTTTTCCATTTGTTTTAAAGAAACGACTTGCATTAAGGACTAAAAGAGTTGTAGTTCTAGAAGTATACTATCTTTTCAAAGTATTGGATAATACCTTGAATAAATGACTTCAAAACATGAGAGCAATGTGAACAAATATTTCAGATTTCTTCATTAAAAAGGGGGTGCGTGTTATGTGGTAAATATACCTAAAAATTATAAAAAATGATGCTTGAAAGTATATAGGTACGCGTTACACGTCGGTGCGCTTTATACGCCGGATGTTGCGGTAAATTATTCACTGCAACTGCAATTTTTATCGTGTGCGAAAAAAAAAATTAAAAAAAAGTTTGAGATGACTCCATCACCTCACGCGACTACTAACGTTACAATCGAGCACGCGACTGCTTCCGGGTTAAGAAGTCTCAGGGGTGTTAAATTTCTCTAGAGTTCTGAAAATATAAATAATTTTCAAACAGGTATAATTCTTTTAAATATAAATTAAATGATTCGAATCTTATACACATTATTTATAAAAGAATGGGGCTTCAGAAAAGTATAAAATGTTTAAAATGTAATAATAATTTTAAAAATCATATGTATATGAAAATTCTGTAATAAATATTAAGTATTTTTTGTGTTGCGCACGCTTTTTTCTAAAATAGTAGCATCTGATGTGTAAAACTTTATAGAATTATAAAATGCACCAAAATCTTTAAACCCTACCTAATTTTAGTATTATATATCTTTTGTATTTCAAAATATTTGTAAAATATTGCAATTTTTTAAGTATTTTTTAAAATGTATGTCTTATTTATTAAAATATGTACGTTAATATTCTAATTATATAAAAATAGCAACAGTGTAATAAGAATACATTTAATTTATAAATCAACTTAAAGCTACTATTTTAGAAAATAGCATGCGCGACGTAAAAATTAAAATATTTCTTATAGAAAAGTTTCTTATTTTCATATGCTTATAATTTTTAAATTAAGATTATATTTTAAACATTTTATACTTTTCTAAAGCCCATTCCTTTATAAATGATGTGTAAGAGATTCGAATTATTTAATTTAAATTTAAAAGAATTATACCTGTTTGAAAATAGTTTATATTTTCAGACCTCTAGAGAAATTTAACACCCCTGGAGAACCAGATTTTACAAAATTTTTATTTCGTTCTTCCATTTCACCCATTATTATAATACATTTCCTTTTCACTACTTCAATATAATACTCTATTCTTTATAACATTTTATAATATGCTGTCTATATTCCTTTTTAAAAAATTTCAAAGCGTTCCAAAGAATTAAGGATAAGTCTATTCCAAGCCATCCAAAACAATTCAACCCGACCACTCACGTCACAAAACAATGTCTTTGCCAAAACCTTTTATCGTTTACGGAATCACCTCCCTTGGCCCACTTTCATGTTTGACCAAGCCCTCTCACCCCCCTCAAACGCCAACGAGAAGAGACACGAAGAAAAATAAAAGTTCACACAAGCCTGGATGACAAAGGGAGATTAAGTGATCCATGCACTACTAGCCTTGTTCTTGCCATAGAACGAACCTCGTTTTTTCTTTTTATGAGTCTTCAACACGTACTAGGGTACTCCCTGGACTAATAGTGCGTGCTATTCTACGAAAAGGGTAAGGTGCACTGGAACCATATAGTGCCTTTTAGACTAGAGGAGGATGTTTATCTCTTGTGAATCAATGATTGGTTAGATAAGGAGCGTTATGGTTGATGGGTTTTTAGTCAAGGGTGGCACAAGTTAAATTAAAAGAATATTTGAGGTAAAGCTGGCAACAGTGTTTTAGATTGTCAACCCTTTTTGGAACCTCGTTCTGGTTCAGAAGCGAGAGACTTGTGTTTTCAAATACTTAATGGACTTAAATTTTGCATTAAGATTTTTCTCTACCAAATAAAATTCTTTAGCGTTGATTTTAAAACAATGTGTATAGTTTTCTTTAATACTTAAAAGATTTTTCATAAATGTGAGCAATCCTTTCAAGAAATTTTCACAGAAAATCGTATTCCTATTTTAAAAAAAAACCCCAAAAACCGTATATTTCCGTTTATAAGTCGATACTTTTTGGAATATTTTTTAAATGAGAGTAAGAAAGTCGGCTCAATATTGAGTTGAGTTGGATTAGGTAAGAGTCCTCAGTTCTTTCGAGCCTTCATCTACATTCAAAAGATTTTGATGACTTTATAAATGCTTTCAAAATGTCCTTTTCCGTATGTCCTTCTAGCCGGCTGGGTGGCATAGTAGGTTTGTCACTGGGCATATACGCTCAAGTTTACGGGCTCGACCCAGGCCCAAGTTGGTGGATTTTTATGATGCAAAGAACTCCCCAGCACCCATGCTGTATGATTATGCAGCATGTTAAAAATCCCTATACCTGTTTGGCTTGGGTGCTTTCTGAAAAATTAAGTTCCTAGTTCTGTTTCACTTCGTCAGAGCTTATGTGTCTCCCTCTGGAAAGGAAACTAGGCGTCAAAATTACATTTGGGCAATTGATATCCGCCTATATGGTGCCTCACTAAAAGGTGATATCAACTCCCGGAAAATGTACTAGGTGTGCAGTGGTAATTATAGCCCCATGGGCTTATAAATTCGCAGCCCCATTGGAAAGAAGGGGAAAAAAATCATTAGAAAATTAGGAGATCCGTCGTAAATGACTCTCGTGTAGCTTTCACATGTGACTTTAAGGTATGTAACTACCCAAAATTCACCGTTTTGGTGAAAATTTCGAAATTTTTTTATGCTTTTATTTTATATATAGCTGATACATTTAAGATTCCAAAAACACTTTATTTTTATTTCTATGATATTTAGAAGCAAAGTTATTGCCTAATTTGTAAACCGAAAATGGAGTTTACAAAACCGGAAGTAGATCCCTACACAAAATATATTTTTAAAATACTGAATTCAAATTTTCAAAACATGTTTTATTTAGTTCTATCTGTGTTATGAATCAAAATATAATCTCTATGTAATTTTTTATGTACTTTATTGCTTTTTTATGAAAAAAAATCATCAATTTTTTAAAAAATCGTGTTTTTTGCATAAAATTTGGCATATTTAGAAAACTTTCAAAACTTTTACAAATCCTTTAATTTCTAACACATATAAAGATGTTATTCACGTACTGTATAAATATTATTTGAATACATTTATTAGAATTTTGTGTAACTACAATTTTTCGTCAAAATTTCACTAAAAACAACAATTGTTATGTTCTATAAAACTCTCCAGAAAACAGCAAAAGGTTAAAAAAAAAAGTCCGAATTAGCTAAACATAAAGTTAAGGAGATCTTGACCTGTAAATATGGTGAGTTTAAAAAATGTACAATAAGTAGAAATTTTTTTATACTCTATTAAAATCTTTAAATGCATTTTCTGAGAAACCTTGTTTTTCAATTTTTTGCTTCACGATAAAGTTCATTACAATAATTCTTTTTAAGATATTGAATTGAAATTTTCAGAAAATGTTTTAATTAGTTTTATATCTCCAGTATATACTATATAATCTCATTGTATATATTTATGTATTTTATCGCACTTTATGTGAGAAAATAACATAATTTTTTTGTAAAAAATTGAAATCTTGCATAAAGAATGATATATTTTAAAAACTTTCAAAAGTGTTATAAATATGATAGCTCTTAACACAGATGATGGTGTTACTTATTTATTGTATAAATATTATTCGAATATATTAATTAGAATTTTCAATACAAGGCTTACCGTAACTGCAATTTTTTACAAAACTTTCACTCAAAATTCCCAATAAATCCAAAGTTATTTTTAATTTTGTGGAAATTGTATTTGAATGCCTAGTTTTATTACCCATTTCAAGGAAAAAAGTGTTTATTTAGATGAAAATTCACATATTTCAAAAAAAGTGCTCCGAAGGTAGTCACATATCTTAATAAACAATTATTTAAGTCAAACCAATGACTTCTGAAATTACCCTCACATAAGAAAAAACAAATATTGCTTACCAAAGCACCTGAACTTCGTTTATGTACACCATAATAATAAGATATAAAATAATACTATTAATTGTTCTTTTACATCTCATAATATTCAGAAGAATCAGATTTTAAGATTTGGGTCAACGTTTCTAAATAGACGCAGTTTACGAAAAATTTTAATAAAATTACAATTCGCGTCATGTTAGCGAGTTGTAAATTATTACCTTATTTAAAGTTAAATACATAAAATAGTGTAATATAGCTTAGAGGAATCATTGAATTGAAAAATTATAAATATAATACTACACTGAGAATGATAAAGTTAACGCGCGGTCTCATATTATAAAGTGATTTATAAGTCTCATATTTGCCTTTTATTTATTCTTATAAGAAATAACTGCTACGAAATGTTAAAAAAAATAATAAACAAATTCGAATGCAATGTAGCACTTTAAAGATTTCCTACACTGTATTAATATCTAACTTAGATGCCATATATTTTGGAATACTCATTCGAATTTTTACACACACACACACACAAAATGAATCTGAAAGATTTTATCAACATTTCTAAGATTTATTTGAAAGCTTGCTTAAAACTGTTCATTTTCTCTATCTCACGTAACGAAGCTCAACGGTCTTAGATTTCTTTTAACTTTAAAAGGAAAATATCTCATATTTCCAAAATATAGTGGCAACACGGTATTGAAGAATTCTCTTCGAAATTTATTCTTAAGCCTAGGCAGCAATGCGCTGCGTCGTCTTCTCATTATAAGAGGAAGCTGGGGACTAGTGCATTCCATTGGAAGCCATTTTCGATCTCGCAGCGCCATTTTTTTCCCGCCACCATCTTTTCTTAGAACATATCCGACGATTTTCAAGAGCATTACTTTAATTTACTTTTATTGGAAGTACGTTTCCGTGGAAAAAACGAAAAGTGAGATAGAGGAATTTGTCGCATATTTTTACGCTTAGCACTTGAAGGGGCGAGAATTGAAAGAAATAAAATTTAAAGGAAGAAAATGGTTGCATTCGAAATGAAAAGAGGGGAAAAAAAGGAACAAAAAATGCTGGATTTTTTTTAAAGCATTATTTGAAAATATGACAAGAATATTTATGTCGCGTTTTTTAAAATGGCTTTGTGACATTTTTTTCAGAATTCTAAAGACATTTTTTTCAGCAACTGTAACGCAGTAAAGTAAGAGTTATTTTTTATTTTGGAGTAAAAGAACAGTTACAATATTTTTGAAAAAGTTCCCCGCTTAGTTGCATTAATTTAAACACAGTAAAGGAAAAATAATTCATTTAGGAACTTTTTCATTTATTTAATATGCTTACTTTATAAACTTCTTAGCAAACTCTTTTTTATTTAATTTATTCTGCTCAATTAAGAAGAATTTTTTCTGAGTTTCCATTGAAGATAGTAACATCTGCTTAAACATAAAGGTACGTTAATATAAAAGTTTCCTCGTTGTATTTTGATTCACATATGTTAAAACTTTTGTCAATTACCATTAGTTCAATCTTTTAACGTCATTTTTTATTTTACACTATTAAAAAATTGGTATTTTGGTATAAATACCGATATACCAATTGGTATATATATATTGATATAAATATATATAAAGATTTACATTTAAACTTTAATGTAAATCCTTTTGATCCTATGCATGGTAATATTTTAATTCCAATAACTATTCACTTCTATTATGATATTTTATATTTGTATACACTAGAAGAAAACGATCAATTTATGTAAAATAATTTCAATTTACATTATTGGATTTTATAAAAGCTGATCAATGCACAGAAATACCAATATTTTTTGAAGAAACAGTGTTTTCAAATGAATTTTATTGTAACAATTTTTAACACTTCGGAACTATTTTCAATTTTACTCTTGATACTTTAAATTCCTTTGGAAAGACCAATGACAATTATAGACCTATGATTTGTTTTGCTAATATTTCGTTTCTTGTGAAATTTACAAAAATGAAAATTAAGATTAGCAATCAGTTCAATCTAAATTGGACTATTAATATTTGGCAACGCATTATATTTATTATTTTTATGAATGTTAAAAAAATCGATCAATAAATCTTCTAAATCATTTTAATTATATCATTTAAAGCTAGAGAATTAATACTAGTCAAAAAGAAGAATATCGCTAATTATTGATCATCTTAAATATTTCCCAATTGGATGTAATTCATCTCAGGTTGAGGAACGAATTGAGGTTTATGTTAGTATGCAAATGTAACATTTTTATTAAATTAATTAAGATAAACTAGGGAAGGAAGCTCCCTTGTCCACCAGGCAGCGGACCTACCTTATTTGTACGAATTATACACATATTCATACTCATTGCTCAAATTGTAAAACTGTAATGTACATGTGTTAAAAATTTCAATGTATTTCTCCTTTTTTTCGCAAAATTAATCTTGGCACGCGTTTTAAGTTAAATTCCTCAATGAGACTGCATCATCCAACACTTCATTGATAAAGTCCTCGAATCAGTTTTCTCACCCTGAGAAGTTGAATATTTAGTTCTGTTGTTTGTTAATAAGTCTTCGCGTATGACACAACACCTTTCTTCTCACGCATCGATTCCAGTCCAAGAAATCATTGCGATATTTTTCTGCGAAATCTTGCAATAATATTCTACTGCAACCTTATTGACGAGCACATGAGCCTTATTAAGCACATGATTGCCAATTCAACGTGTACTATACATACGAAATCGGGGTTGCCAACTTAGAGAGTTATCTTGAACGTTCACATGGTTCCGATTGTATGTAATAAATTTATTAGAGCATCCCACAAACCTTTTTTTTTATATAGAGAGATATTTAATTTGAAAAATATTAAGTAAAGACAAACTCATTGGAAACAGATTTCTAATCCAAAAGATCATGAATTTACAACAAAACATTTTTCTTTCATTGGAAAAAGAAAAAATGATGACAATCATTAATATTACTGCCATATTAAAATAGAATATATGATAATTTACAAGGTGCAAGTAGTAATATATTAATGTCAAGGCAGCGAATGGTTGTATATCTTTGAAAATGGCTTAAAGAACAATGTATTATCCATTTTTATAGTTCTGTATCATACGAATTTCTAGAAAAAATTTAACAATATACGATGATAGTAATATCGTACGAAAATACTAAAATTTTTTAATGGGATGTTACAAAGACAAAAGACTTTTTTTCTTATTCATATTTTATAGATTTTCACTTTATTATTTTAAAGATTTATGTATTTTTATTGTTTTCTATTTAACTCAAGACTTTAACATCGTGTATAAATCAATTTACAATATTTAAGGGTTATTTTTGTTTATTACAGAAAATGTAGAGAAGACTTTTTTTCTCTTAAGATAAAAAAAAAGTTTATTATTCAGGTTTTCAAGTTTAATATTCGTATAAGTGAAATATGGAACAATTTTGTTTATTTAGCAAAAAAACTGTTAGGAGTTTTACACGTTTTTCTCAACGGAAAATATTTTATAACTCTTTCTGCATTAAAATACCCTATCAAATTAGTAACAAACCTTCTGAAACTAAAAATTATCAGCTCTTCACAGGATAAGGACCGATAAAACGTTTCCGGACAAAGTGGTTTATGTTGTAGGTTAACCGGAAGGAAAAGGAACAACAGATATTTTTTTATCTATAAACAACTAAGGAAATACTCGTATATATTTTTCATAAAAAAAAGTGTACACTTTTAATATAAGTGTCAAAACCACCAAAATTAATTTTTAAAAAGGGCAACAAATTGACAATTGTACACCAGATTTACGTATTTCATAAACTGGAGAGTAATGATTCGACTTTATATACGAGAAATAATTGTGTACTGTATCAAGATTTGTATAATTAAAACTAAAATAATTACCAAATTTTTCAAAACAGTCTTCAGTACTCCTTGAATCCCTACGTAATACTTAAGTATTATTACATTATACTTATCTTACGCATTTATATAGCCCCATTGAGATTTATAATGCACTAGGTCCAGTACTTATAAAATATATTGTTTTGTGTGTTTATAATTTTCTATTAAGAAAATTTTAAATATATACCTTTTGTCTATTGTAGCTTTTATATACTTACTAAGTACATCCCTCTAAAGTACATTTCTCCCTCCACATTTTGAACTGTGATATTGATTAATACTTAGGGGCATTAATACTAAATATAAACCCATAAATTAAATGAACAAAGCAAATTTTATTGATGACCATAACATAAATCAATATAACAATGCTGATTTTTCAAAATTTTCAGGACAACATTAAAGCTGTAAAAATATCACTAGAAACAATCCAATAGAACTGAAGTTTGATTTGCAAATCTTTTCACTTCAGTCTTATTCTTAAGTTCATCATTTTGTTTGAAAAATAAATACTTTTATACATTGTGTAAGAAAATATTTTAATAATCATTATCCTGCATTATTCGGGATTGGAATATATATTTGTTTATTTTGTGAAAGCAGCACTAATCTTTTCAAGCAAGCTTTATTGGCGATGACACACAATATACACAAACAAAAAAAATATGTTACAAATGCTAGATTTCACATTGCCTTTTCATCCACTTTTGATGTATTATGAATTAGACGTGGTACTTACGTATTATCGCAACCGTCTTGGTGACATTATACGAAACGAAGCACATGGTTACCAATTCAGCGCGTATGACAAATGCGAAATCGAAGATGCAAATTTGGCGAGTTGGCATTGTTGCGATATAATAAGAGCCAAAGACGTTACTGAAAGAAAAGACCACGATTTGTTTTGAAATGTGGTGATAAAAGGTGATTATAGCGGGAATATTCCGTTTGGCGTCAGTTGTATCATTTTTGGCGACTTTATTGCTGGCCTCGAACAAAAGGAAAAAGTACTGAAAAAACTTTCAATTATTATTTGCACATTAATATGACTTTTTTTTACGGTTACAATAAATTCTCTCAATATAAACAAAGTATAAAGTTTTTTCAGGTAATCTATATAAAAAAACTCCATTTTTTTGGTTTTAATAACTAAAATTTAAATACAAAATATATTCAGGTAACACAATAAAATTCTCGGTAAAATTCTGTTTCATCCCACACTTTTAGAAAATACACCAAAATGTAGCTCATTTTTTCTCTATTGATTGTATCCAACTTGATGATAATAATTCGCCGTTGGCGATAAACAAAGGCGTATAGGCTAAAATAGGATCTAAACAAATTCAATAGCAAAAACTGAATTTTACAATGTAGTATAATATAAACTGAAAAATAAACTTCACAATTCTTTTATTTGTATGTTTTAATTTCGTCGTATCTGTTTACTTCTTTCTAAAAAGATCACGCAATACCTTTAAACCTTTTATATTCCATATGATTTATTTCCAATAACACATAGAAGCAATTACCATCCAAATTACTAATATCCTTCCAGATATCCGAGGGCAATTTATCTAGGGCATACTATTTATTTTTTCACAGCAAAATTACTTGCCACCCACGCAAAAAGTATCGATCAACGTTTCGTCGAAACCGCACCGTAATTAGGATTTCGAATAAGTCATTAAACCACACTCGAAAAATCTTCCGAAACTTTAGCAGAAGCAACTTGCTACACTATCGATTTCTGCACCCCAAAATAAATCCAATACATGAAAAAATTATTAGGAAACTACCACCTATACAATTTTTGTCTACGCTTATTTATCAAACACACAGAAAATATCTCTTCGCCATGATGGATATCAAACGTCAAAAACCAATCGATATAGTATTTTCGGATGATAACGAGCAGGACCTTTGACATTCCGGCAGCATATTTCACGGATACTTTAATGTCAACTCGCTATAAATAAATCTTTAATTTCAACCGGTTACTTTGAAGGACGTCGAAAATACATCAAACTGAGATATCCGTCGGAAAAGCCTCCTCCTCTTTCGATAAGGTAACAAAATACCAAAATGAGGAAAATTTGCAAGCGGGGGAGTTATTTTAGGCAGTCCTCATCAATCACGTCTAATTGGCTGAAAAATCAACACCTAAATCGTTCAAGGGGTGTGCGGAAAAAAACGATAATTAATATGAAATCAGCGATAATTGTATTAAACTGGTGATTTGTTAAGAGTGAAATGCCTCGCAATTGTTGGAAAATGAATAGTTATATATAATTCAACACTTTAAACCAGTGATACTCAACCTTTTTTTTATTATTATTGAGGTACACTTTTAACATTTTCAAACTTTGGCTGCACTTTAACAATATATATATAAAACAAGTAATATAAAAAAAAATTAAGTCAATTCCTACTTAGATCAACAAAGAACAATTCTATTTTAGCTACTTTTTTTTCTATAGTTACCATTAATATAAATATGTATATACATATGACAGAATCACAACATTAAGTGGTAATTAATTTTTATTCATTATCATTAAAGTTTCGCATTGTCATCCAAAACAATCGTGTATATAAAATTTCAGTTCAACTGAATGCTTTAAAACGTGAGAAAAAACCCTTTTTAAGTTTTGACACAAGTCGCCAAAAGGGTCGCTACGTCGCCAAAAAATGATGCCAACGTGGCTGTATTTGCAATTCTTTAAATAAGTTTTAATCAATTAATTTTTATTAATTACAATTAAAGTATTGTATTGCCATCCAAAATAGTCATGTATAAAAAATTTCACCTCAATTGAGCGCTTTAAAATGTATTTTATTAACGATTGAAAATTTCACTAAGATGAATAAATAAATATATATGTGGAGTGTGAGCTAATAGTAGGAATTGAATAACGCACATAAAAAACGTGAGGGAAAAAAACTCTTCAAGTTTTGACACAAGTCGCCAAAATGATCGCTAAGTAGACAAAAAAGATACCAACATGGCTGTGTATTTGAAATTCTTTAAATAATTAATTTCAATCAATAAATTTTTATTAATGATAATTAAATTATTGTATTGTCAGCCAAAATAATCATGTACATATAATTTCTGCTCAATTGAGCGCTTTCAAATGTATTTTATCCACCAGTTAAATGTATTTTATAGATTGAAAATTCCACCTAGATAAATAAAAATAAATAGAGAGAGAGAGTGTGTGATCTAATAGTAGGAATTGAATAAGTTTAAAAGCATTTTACTTATCTATAATACACTGTAAAATAGTTTATGATAATAATTTTCAATGTTAAATAAAATAAGGATTCAAAAGTTCCCAGACTGAGCCTATAACGTGGAATATTTTTGCAATACAGTGACTACAATAACATTTCTGTGTTATTGAATTCTTCCCCTTTTCTAAAAAACCTTTGTTCCAAATCAGGTGGTTGGTGGATATTTTGCTGTCGGATGTATTTAATCGTCGGCGATTGAAAGAAATTGCGGTTTTTGAGCGGATAATGATATTAACTTTTAGTGCTAGGAAGACTTACGATATTTTGAAGCAGGCGCAAAGCTTTGATACATTATCGCGAATGCAAGTTTTTGAGGGCTTCGAAGTTTCAGAGAAGGCAGGGAAATTGTCGAAGACGACAAACGCTCTGGACGAACGCAGACTTCAAGCACCACTGAAAACACCGAACAGGTTTCAGCGGCGGTAAGTAAGAACGGGATTCAAATAATCACAGAATCAGTTGGAATATCCTCGGCCATATGTCAATGAATATTGACTAAGGATTATTACATGCATATAGGGAGTGTTAACATATCATTCCCTGCATGTTAAACGAAGACCAACTGCAGATGTATTTAAAAGTGCATCGCAGGCTAAATTAAAAGACATGGCTAAAAATGGATTCCAGACATGTTTCTATGATCTTTACATGCCATGGCAAATGTGTATTGTTACTCAAGGGCCTTATTTAGAAGGAGAGTGTGTTTCAGCAGTTTAATTGGTAATATTTTTTAAGCTATAGACTCAATCCAGAATTTTTTGAATCCTAATACTTATGTACGACAAAGACAATAAAATGTTTATTGGGTAATCCATTATAAATTAATTATAAGGGTATATTTAATGCGAAATTTGAGCTAGATTTTTGATTATTTCGTTTATTTTGGTGGTTAAAATGACAATGCCTCTCTCATTTCGTCATCTACATTAAAAATCTCGATCTTTTTTTCATTTGTATACTTGTTAATGCTGAATATCCGAATTCACACAAATAAGACGTAGAAAATTGTAACAATATTTTTAAATCTATAGTGAGATAATCGCCTCTAATTTTAATCCAAAATGAAATAATAAACTCTTCCAAATGTTTTGAAATAAATCTCGATTATTCAGATGAAATGTTTTAATCTTCATTAAAGTTAATTCTATGTGATCCGTATCACTAATGAATTACGGCCTAAAAATTTTTTTTATATCTAAAAAGAAAGAATGATTTCCTTTTATGTAGTCAAATAACAATTTTATGAATAGTTTATTTTTATAAAACGATCAAATGATTCGGGATCGTATTTTTTTTCTAAAATATCTTAATTTTTTAAAAAAATTTGGCGGCGCATTTCAAGAATTTAGCGGCACGCAACAGTGACGCGGCACAATGGTTGAAAATCACTGCTCTAAACACTAAGAAGGGGGATGGCAAACGTGGCACGCGTCCCATTGATGGCACGTGACGCAATTTTTTGGGCACCCAAAAAAGGTTTGCATTTTATTTAAAAAAACAAGTCCATAGAAAAACAACAAATAAAAGTTATCGGTCTCGGGGCGGCGGAGCACACTCGTTTCTTTTGCGTTATTTAAATCGTAACTACAATTGCATGATGTAAATTTTGTCTACGCATAGCAAGTCAATTTCATTGCCCAAACTATTTTTTAAAAGTTTATCTATGTTTTTTTTAATTTTTTCTGTTATTTAGCATGGCTTTTTTAGAAAAGAACCAAAGTTTTTTGAAGAATTTAAACAAATTTCAAATTTGGTGGGGGCCCAGGAACATGGCATTATTAGTAAAAGCGACAAAGCGGTGTGTGTTTTATTTCGGGAAATGGTATGCAGAAATCATCTGAAAAAACGGTATTTCGAAAAAAACGCAAACCCCTCGTAAAAAAGTAACCCCAAAAAAAATAATTAAGCTTAAAACCGTGGAGATGACCCAATTCAGCATATATTATAAAAAAAAGTAACGTCTTACAACCCTAATTAAAAGTTATTTGCCCAATCTCAACAACAGAGTCACACTAATTTATTTTTAATTTTTGAATTCAGGAATAAAAACAAAACTTTATAACTATATTGAAAAAAGGTAATTTTTCGAGTAAATAGAGTTTTGTGTTATTATTATTTGTATTATTTTTTCCCCAAAATTTAAAAGTCAAAATTATTTGACCCCGTCAAATTTTTATTAAACCTTTTTAAAAAAAAATGACTTGTTGATCTTAAAGGTTCGGCACCCCTGATATAGAACTTTTATTTATAGTATATACAATGAACTGTATTTGGAGTGAATCAAAAAAAGATACAGTTAAACTGTACTGCATTTGAGTAAAACAGATTTTAAAAAAAGATTTTATTGCATATTAAATTATAATTCTTCACAAGTTAAATATAAAATTTTCCCTTATTTAAAAGAAAAATTTTAAAAAAATTTACTTTTGCAAAAGGCAATTAAATATGTTCACTGCATAACATTTTATAAATAGATCAAATTTAATTAAATCAGTAACAAGGCAGATAGAATTAATCTCTAATAACCTTTTTTTTGACTCTTAAAATACGAGTAAAAGTATTATGCAAATAAATTTTTTTTTGAAAGCATAAGGTGGTACGTTTTCTGTTTCTCTAAAATCATATTTTATTTTTATTCAAAAATGCTTAAAAATTTAATAAACAAAATATGATGAAACTTATATTTAAAGAAATTAATTTTTTTTTTAAAAATTACAATAGTATTCTTTTCGTTAAAATTTTTTTTTTTTTATCCCAACTTTATAGCACTTTGGAAATTATATTTGTTTAAGATTTTTTTTTAAAACTACATACAGTTTTTTAAAATTCCGTTTGGAGGTGCAATGTGAAAAAGATAAATAAAAACCTTTTTTCCTTTTTTTTCCCATACGAATTATTTAAATTTTTAAAAGGCGACAAAAAGGGGGTAAACCCTGATTTTGGAAAAGGTACAAAATGAACATTGTTTTTTTTTTAGGGCAGAAATTTTAAATATTAAAAACTTTAAAATATTAAATTTCAAAAAAAAATTTTTTTAAAAAAATTTTGGGGGAAAAACATTTTTTCTCTCTCTCATTCCTCTTATAAAAAAAAAACTTCATATAACAGTTTTTGCCATGGACTTTAAACAGACCTGAACCATTATTGAAAAATTATCATTATTTTTTTAAAAAAACATCAATTAAAAATAACCAAATTTTTCTTAAATTTCTCTTCTAAAATTAAAACATGAATAGATCTACTATAACATTATTTTAAAACCCCAAAATCAGTCTGTATAAAAGTTTATCTTATAAGATAAAATTATATAGAAGCATTTTTTTATGAAGGGAAAAATTTTGAAAAATTTTCTATCTTCCTTATTTTTTTCCAAAAGCATTTAAGGTATCCACTACCTAAAATCAGATTTTTAAAAAAAATTACCCAAATTTTTCTTAGATTTTTTATAGGATCTTATTAGGAAAAAATACCAAATTTTTTTTTTTTTTTTATTACCAGAACAAAACACAAGTGTTTTAGTAAACCAAAAAACTTTACTCAAGATGTCAAACTTTTAAAAAAGTCTTCGAAATGTGTTTTTCAAAATCAAACGGGGACCATGATTGTAAAAAAATTTTTTAAAGTAATTTGATAAAATTTTTTTTGTATGTTCTTATAACGTAAGGTTTTAACTTTCAGATTTATGAATCACTGTTTTATTTTAAAAAATTTAAACTCTTTTTGAGAATAAATAAAATTTTTTTAAAACGTTTCAAAAAATAAGATAAAATGCCTAGTTTTTAAAAAAATTTCTCCCCTTTGAAGGTCCTTTTTAAAACGAATATCAAAGTATCATAAAATTTAAAATTGAGAATTTGTTCATTTCTATTGTGCAAGGGGCCCCTTTTGAAATTTTTTATTTTTTTATTTTTTCTTTCCTAAAAAAATAATAATTTATTTTTTTTTCCCTTAATTTTACCCTTTTTTTCTTAAAATGTTCTAAATAAATCTAAAACCAAAAAAAACTCCTATCTCCATTTTTTTTTTAAAATTGTGCAATAGTCGATACCTTAAAAAATTTTTCTTAAAAGGGTATTCTTAAAAAATTTTTATTTTTTTTTAAAAGAGATACAGAATATAAAAAAAAAAATCATTTATATGTTTTTTTAAAAATCAGGTTTTTGGGTAGCCAGATTTAACGTAGAATAAAATTAAGTTCGCAAATTTTAATTATAATTAATTGTAGATTTGGAAATTATACGAACAACAAAAATGTTCATGATATATAACATATGAGCCGTTTTCTTTGAAAATGGTGCAAGCCCATTTTATATTATATGGCTATATTTACCACTTTAAAGTAATTATTTTTGTAATTTGATTAACTATGTAAATTTATTCGCTTTATGAGTTTTAAATTTTTGGGGAAAATTTGCATAAATATAAAATATCTGAGCTGTATTCAGTTTGAAATTAACTAACTTTTTCTCAAAAATGGACAACCATTTTCAAAGGAAAAGGATCATACATCCTATTGCAATATAAAATATTAGATCTTTGAAATCAAACGCTTGTTTTTCTGTACATACCTCTTTTCTACTATTGAAGATAACAAATTTAAAACTATTATATGGGTTGTTATTCCCAAAAAAAATAAGGGAAAATAATTATGAAAAATATTTTAAAAAAATAAAATTGCTTGCTAAAAGACAGCTTTCACAGTTACTCGTAAATGAAATAAACATATGTACGCACTGAGCAAGTCACAAAAATGATTTGTTTTGCAAGGAAAAATATTACGTGTACTACGTGCAAGCGCGCACGCTATAGTAATGTCATTATTCAACAGATATTTCTAAGAATTCAGTAATTTATTTGTTAACTTAAATTCACCGAAGGGAAGGTAATTTTCGCATCACGAAGAAGATGGAAAGCTTAAAGAAATAAAAAAAAAAATGGAATGTCTCGGAAAAATAAACTCTGATTATGCTATTCCATCAAAAATAAATATTATTGGGTTTTATTTTTCCTAGAAAGGCATTTTGTACAAGTTATACGCAGATAGTTAGATTTATGTGAAGAAAGAACTGGCTAATCATAAAATATTTCTTTTCATGCAAAAAGAGTAAAGAAATACCTTAGTATTTTTTTTTTTTGAGATAAATTTTATATAAGTCAGTGTTTTATGTACATTATAAATTTTTATGCAGGAATAATATATATTAATTTGTAAATATTGTTTATGATTCATTACTTATTTTCTCCGTTTCAAGCGTTGTCTTTTAATGTATTGCTTAAATGACAAAAATAATATAGAATAAAAAAACGGAAAAATGTGAATATTTTTAATCAGCTTTAGTATAAAAATCTCTTTTATTTATAACTGAATCAGAATATTATTCAGCTTAATTAAAATTAATCTCAGTGTCTACATTTTCACAATTTTTTTTTAATATCTTTAGTTTGAAAAGGTTTAAAAAATTGAATATTGTTCTTATAAATGGCATCAGTTTGCTCGTTCTGTTTTGATTTAATTAAACAATACTTTATGTTCTCAAAACTGTTCGTCTTTATTACTTTTAAAATACCTTTCACAGAAGGAAACTATTATTCTTTTTTAAAGAATTGTTCAAGTAATGCGCTTATTGTACTTTTTTTTTTCAAATTTTCTTAAACTTACTTTTTTTTTCTGAGCGACAACAGAACAATAGCTTGAAATTAATTTTTAAAACAGAAACTTTATATTAAAATTCAGTTTTAGTAACTATTTCCATGATTCCAAAAACTGAATTTTAATTTTTTTTTTATCAAAATGAATATCTCTCAGCTGAACATAGAAATATAGTGCTAAGATAGAGGATTAGGAAATGTGATTCCACACACACAAAAAAATACTATTATATTTAATAACTAAACACAAATAAAGGGTTATTCATAATTCCTTCAATCTATCGAAATACTACAAAGAAAAAAACCCTAAGATGAATGCAGAGGAAAAAAAAAACATTTGAAAATCATACAGAAACATTTCATGCTTTATTTACATACATTAGATGTGTTATATGTATGAAACTATGGTTACACGACATACATCAATGTGATAGTCCAACTCCTGCCACTCTGTACACAACATGGTACTATCAATGTTATTGATAGCACGTGTGGTTTTTGCATGCAGTTCTGCTACATCACGAGACAAAGCGGGTACAAAAATTCTGTGCGTGTTGTGACTAATGCCACCTGTCATACGAAATCAGATCGAGGCCCGCGAAATTCATCACGGCTACGGGATAGAATTTTTACGCCTATCGTTTGCTTTAGCTTTGAGCACCATGCAGGTGACAGTACGATTTTGCTTGGTGCCACCTCACTTTAGAGGGAGAGAACCCTGGGGGTGACCAGGTGTCTCCCACCTGTCTACCCATTCCACCAACCACACGAGAGGACTTGCGGCTCGACGGCTATTTAGAGAGTACCCCCATGCCGCAAAGGCATTATACATTTACAAACATCCATGTCTTCTCCGGGACTCGAACTCAGTCCCTACGGCACCGCAGTCAGCGTTGCTAACCACTATACCGATTGGGCGACACAAAAATTATATCTTATGTAAAAGACCAAGTTTTCGAAAGGGATAACACGCGCTTTCACAGTAACGTTGATAGTTCCGTGCACAAAAATGCTTCCGGAAATAGACTATCACATTGATGTATGTCGTGTAACCAAGGTTTCCTACATAGAACACCTGTAAGGTATGTAAACACCACCTTCATTGTTTATGTATTCTTCCAAATGTTCTTTTTTGCCGCATTCGTCTTAGCTTTTGTATTATAGCGCTTCGAAATATTGGAGGGTATTATGAATACTTTATATCAGGGGTGGTGAACCTTTATGGGTCAGCGTGTCATTTTTTCTGAAGCAATATTTAGTTAGGTTTTGACAAGCCGTCAAATAATTTTTATTTGTGATTATTGAGAAAATTATAAAACTAAATGATAACTCAAAACTCTTTATTTGCTACGGAAAAATACATTTTGCACTGTATTGTTGTAAATCTTTTAACTATGCGTGTAATTCAAATTAAAGTAATTAATATGACATCTATTGTTGTAGATTAGATGACAAATAACATATGTTAGGATAGTAAGACAATAACAAGTGAGTGTGCTTCCCTCCGCCTCGCGCACTACGAGAAAAATCGCTCGTGTTTATTTATAATACTTATAGTGAACTTTGTTATTTTGAACAAAAATACAAATCGTTTCAATCGATGGCGTGCCCAAAATATTGTGTCGCGTGTCATTAGTGTGCCCTCTCTGTCCTATATTATAGTGCATTGAGTGACATACACATTATTCATTTATATTTCGATTGTATTCTTTTAAATTCAATTCACAAACTTCACATATATCAATTTTAAAATCATGTCATATTGTATACATTTTATGGGAAAAGTATTCCAATTTTGGTGATTGATAATTCATTTATATTTACTTTTAGGTAATATATATCCACCAAAAACAGTAATTATTCACAAATCCTAAAATGTAACCATTTATTATTAAATGAACATATACCCTTCGGCTTATACCATTTATTCAATCATGAAATGCATTAAACCAATTTATTGCAATTTCGTTTATGCACGAACCAACCACAATTTACTGTTGAGCTTTGACTCCTTTTACAGCACGTCTAAGCCACATTTACGACAGCATCTTCTCCATTGTTCCCTGGAAGCTCTAAGGAAAGGAACTACGAGAGCCAATCCAAGAAACAATTCCGTTAATTCAACCAATAACATGCCCCCATTAGCTCCCAACAGCCAACCACAGTAGCGTTTCAGTCACGCCTTTTCAATTTGGATTCTATGTGGATGCGTGACATGATCTCGTTAGCACTGCAACCAAACAGCTCATTTAGAGTAATGTATACTCGAGACAGCTCAGAGGAAATAATTCTTCATTATTCATTTTTATTATAGAAGAATTTTTCGAGCAAGACGAAAAGAGTCATTACAGGTTGTTTGGAAGCCACGGTGGAACTTTTTAACTTTAGTTACGACTGGTTTCACCTCAATTTGTTTCAAACATTAACTTTTACTGGGTTTATTAATGAGCTGGCTTCGGGAAATTAAGCTAAGAATTCGACCTTTTTGATTATTTGCATGCGGGTTTTTTTTCCGGGGTTAAAGTATCCATCTTAATTAGTATAGATTTTATCACTTAATGTTTTGTGAATATTAAAAGAACGTTTCCAAATGATTTCTTGTTTCTGATTTGCAGTAAAGACGAGCAATAATCATTAGTTTGGTTACTCTTCACTTATTCCTCTTTTATACTCAAAAGCAATGAAGACTGATGATGTTTTAGAGCTGAATTTGAATTTCTTTCTTTTTTGAAAGCAATGCTCTATTCAGTAATTCTTGTTTATGTATTCATTTCAGTTCTTTAATTGGGATTACTAATACTAGAAAATTCTTTACTAAGAAATTATATTTCCAAATTCTATAAAAATAAATTTCCAAAAATTAGATCGTCTTTGCTCTCGATTAAACTCCCTTTCATTGGTTTTAACATACAACTGTACAAAAGAGGAGTTAATTACCTGTATCTTACATTTTCGATCGTTATTGATAGAATTAAAACTCGGGTCAACAACCATGTATCATAATATCCAACAATCTTTTCCTAAAGGGTCCTTGGACATTTATTTTCCAAATAATTAAATTCAAATAAAGACAAGTTAGTATTTATTTATTAATATTGATATGTTCTTTTTCAAAAATGTATTTGATTTCCGAATTAAAATTTGCTTTCAACAATGACAAATAATCTTCTTCGAACATATTTTATAATAAATATCTCATTTATAAATGAAGGGTTAATTCTCTAGGTTCCATTTCAGTTACGAGCTTCAGTTCTGATTCCAACAAAGCTCCCTCGTTACAATATATTCCTTCCTCAGTGGCACTATAGCCCAGGTTGAGCCTTGGCTTTCTCAAGAAGCCAAGGCTCTCGCAGCCTTCTTCCTGCTAGTGCTCTCCGGTTTCTAGTTCTCAAAACTAGGAGATCTTTTTCTAGGCCATCAATCCATCTAAGATTTGAACTGCCCTTTCTTCGTGTGCCAATTGGTTGAGCATTAAAAACTTTTTTTAATGGAGCTGTTTTCGTTTATTCTGATAACATGACCTGCCCATTGAATTCATTGTATTTTGATGAAGTTAACAATGCCAGATTCTTTATATGATTGATAGAGTTCTAAATTTGATCTTCTTTGCCACGTTCCATTTTCCTCAACATTAATACACTGATGTCCATTAAAAAATTCCAACACTAGGAAGAGAAGAAAATAACAAAACTTACTTTATTGTTCGTAAACATCGTAGTAGGAAGAAAGCGTAATTAAATGTGTAGGTAATTTGGGATTATATACGCAAGATCTCAAAATCATATACACAGTTGCCTCCCCTGGCAGATAAAATGGCCCTTTAATACATCGAGTAGAACTGGAATAAAATAATAGATATGAACAAGCAAATCATTCCATGCTGCTCTTCAGATCTGTACAACGCTTTATCAATTGTGCATTCTAGGTCTATATAAGGTCTCAAAATAGTATACTTAGCTGCCACCTCTGGTAACCAAACGGCTCTAACCCGTAAAGCATCGAGTACAATTAAGATAGAATGAAATATAAGGACAAGTCATTCCATGATGCATCAGAACTGCGTCGCGTTTCATCAATAGTATAGGCTGCAAAGATGGGGCGTTCAGTCTCTCACCAACCCATGACCAGATATTTTAAATGGATGAGAGATTTGGAGAACGTGTTGGTTAAGCCAAAAGTCAAACACCCTTTGTGTCGAGGTAGTTGAGGTATGCGATGTGGGTAACCATAGTTATCTTGTTAAAAGATAGGAACTCCTGATGCATCAAAGATAGAAGGCAGTCATCAGTTTCAATATCTGAGAAGAGAAAAGCTCGCTTTTAAAATTACTGATGATACGCACAAGAGGTGTTCATATCGTGTACCCACAAGAGGTGCCCATTTCTCTTCGATAAGTGCATAACTCGTATAAGGGTTTGGAATACAAACAACTAACAAATGCCCTCCTCCTTGATGTGTCAAGAAAAGGATACATCCTTCATAATAATGCACGCAGAACTGGTGCTCTTCTGAAAAGAGGACTTAATGCCACTCCTGTTTCTAGTTTTGTCACTGCACCATTGTTGATATGTGCCTTTATGCTGCAGTATCAAAGGAAACCACAATAATGGTCACCGTGCAGACAGTCTGATCTGTTCCAGATGATGTTTCACTGACTAGGGATACTTGTCGTACTGCAAACAGGCCCACATGATGTGCATGAACGTCTTAAGGCATGGTCCAAATGTGTACAAGCCCAGAAGCACAGGACCTCGTCCACAATGGGGTAATAGTCTCGTTCTCGACTCAGACTTAATAAGATCATGTTACTAATAATTTCAACGGTCAAATTCTTCTCTAGGTTGTATTCTCCAAAGAAACTGGGAATTTCAGACAATATGTCAACTAGCTACATGTGTTGACCGTCGTCCGTGGAGAGGCCTAAGCCTACCATCATACACCATCATTACTCATTCAGTCAAAAGGCGGCAGTCGAGGGAGCCGGTTTGTGCAACTGTTAGTCATGCACATTTATTTGTTTCGCATTATTGTTTGTATGAGTATTTTACAATGTATGCGATGTACTGTCTACTTTTAAGGGTCATGGGTGAGGCCTACATTTGTGCAAGGTCCAGGGTCTACTTTTGTGTAGGGCCTACATTTGTGTAAGGTCCTGGGTCTACATTTGTGTAGTGTCTACTTTTGTGTAAGGACCCAGAACCTCAAGAAGTGTTAAGACGTCCCTAGTGACTTGGCTGCACGGTGACCTGCCAGAATGTCTACCCTCTCGAACGTTAGTACAGGGAGGCAGTTGACATCCTGTAAAACGCTTAGCCTGATACCCGAATTTTTTTGAAAGACAATTACTGGATTACGGTCACTGAAAGAAATAATATTGCGAAACGATAAACCGTCCCCTTGTTAGGTCATGATCAAACCGCTATTGAATTCCGACGCGTTCTGGTAACCATTTCCCCTTCTAAGACAAGACGTAACCTGTTCCTTACATAAAAGACCAATATTCAAATGCAAATTCCGAGCAGAAATCCGCTGTGTTACTTCCAGTTTTATTTAGAGTTTGAAATGCCTTTTTTCTCTCCTGCGTCTTTCGATTGCGATTAAATATTAATCGTTTGAACATAACCTAGAATGTCTCTCCTTTCATGTGAATTTGACATTTGTATCATTTGAAATTTTAAAAATGTTTAAAAGCATGGAAATAAAAAAAAAAGGGAAAAAATTGTTTATTAACGTCGCAATACAAAGTAACAAGAGGGTCATAAGCAACGTACATCTTAATTTTAAAATTCGATTAAATGACGAAGACGACATCCAAGTTGGCACCCTATCCTCAAAACTTCAGCACCATACTGACATGAGTACCAACATGTTTCATCCTTTCTACACAATGCACTTTTGTGGCACCAAAATTCAAATCCAAGATCAGCAGAAATAATGACCTCACTTTTAAAGGTATCCGACTTCGTTCGGAACCATGATTTTGCAAAAGCGCGTAAATGGAAATTTTATTTTTGGGTGTTTAGTTTGGAATCGTTACAATTTTTTTAAGGCGAAAAAATTTAATTTTTAAATACGGGCAAAAAAATTATTTTTTTTTTCCCAAAATGTTCCCCTTTTTTTAAAAACAATGTTTTTTTTTTAAAATATTTTGCCGGGTATATGCCGCTCAAAACCTTTTACAGAGGCTCAAAAAAATTTTTGGGAAATGCAAAACTAAAGTCGGTTTACCCAATGTTTTACAAAAAACGAAAGGGACAAATTTTAAGAAAATACGCCGATAATTATTTCAAATGGTTTTTAACCTGAAAATAATTTGAATTTTTCAAAAATTTATGGGTTTAGCCTCTGTACAGGGGTCCCAAGGGTATTCCCCGGGAAAAAAATTTAATCAATAAAAACACTTTTAAAAAAAAAGAACATTTTGGGAAAAAAAAATTAAAGTTACTGGGTTTTTCCAAAATATTTTATTTAAAAATTCTTTTGTCATAATTCCAAAAAAATTTTTTTTTCATTATTCTAATTAAAAAAACACTTTTCATAAAATAAAATTTATGGGTTTTCCCTGGTTCCGGAACCTTAGTCGGTACCTTAAATTCCTTTAAAAAACTTATTGGTTAACGCAATCACACTAAAATGGAAAATATATATATATATATATATATATATATATATTAAAAAATATATATATATATATATATATATATATATATATATATAAGGGTTCGGCAAAAAAACTTAAATAGTAAAATTTCTATGCAACTTCTAGGTGGTTTTTAAATTATTAGATTCGTGGTTTTTAGACAATACGACGCGGTACTCTAGAGAAACATCAATTCAAATCAAGTCAAATATTACTTAGCAAATAGCAATTCGCTTTGAGACAGTTTTTTTCCTACCTACCTATTCATATTAAAATTACATTATGAAAATAAAATGAAATGTATGCATCAGCTTTTAAAGTAAATGGTAACCGGGACATTTCTAAATCTTTTATGCATTAAATGAAATGGAAAAGTTATGCAAGTACATCTAGTTTAGGAACAGAAAAAATAAGTTATTTCAATTTTGCGGTGCACTTATTTGATTATTTTTCAAAAAATCCTAAAAACCCATTAAATGTAAAACTTTTATGCAGTATTTCATTATTCTTTACCTTTATGCGTTTTAAAATAGTCATTTAATATAATAACGACGAAAAATGCATCGAATTTCAAAATTTTTTCGAGGTAGAACTTCTACGTTAAGTTTTGTTAAATAAATTTGATAAAAAAAAAATTTCGTCCTTCAATGAATTTTGGATTACGATTTTAGGTATTCTTATTTAAAAGGAACACGCAACACTTTCACAATTTTTTTTTCAATTCCCAAAAATTTTCTCAATCCCCTATATTTTATTTATTTACTTTGGGGGAATTTTCAATCGTTTTAAAATACTTTTTAAAACACTTATTGATGAAATTTTATATAAATGATTATTTTGGATGACAATACAATAATTTAATTTGAATTAATAAAAAAAAAAATTAAACTTTTTATTTTGAATTACAAATACCCCCTTTTATTTTGGGGCTTAGCGACCCTTTTTGGGGCTTGTGTCAAAAATTGAAGAGGTTTTTTCTCAGTTTTAAAAAAAATTCAAATTTAACTGAAATTTTTATATAAGATTGTTTTGATGAAATAGATACTTAAAATAATTTAAAAAAATTAATTTCCACTTTAAAGTTGTAACCATTTGTATATACATATTTTTATTAATTGTAACTATGTAATAAAAAGTAGCTAAAATAAAAATTTTCTTTGTTTATCTAAGTAGGAATTGACTTAAATTTTTTCTTATATTACTTGTTTAATTATACATTTATATGAATATATTTACAAGTACATTATTAGAACGCACATGAATTTTAATTGAAAAGTGAAATTCATGTGCGTATTTTAAAAGTTTAAAATTTTTTAGAAATACTGGGGGGAATACCCCATGTTCACTTAACGGAGAATCAACCTCCATTGTGTACAAATTATACAGCTCTTCATACTCATTGCTCAATTTTAAAACTGTAATTTACATGTATTATGTATGTATAGTTCTAATCGCATGAAAGAATTGGAAGCTTTATAATGTGCCAAGTACATTTCATTGCACTGACATATCTGGAGTCCAAATACGATTGTATTTCAATTGTCAATACAACCAAGTTGGCATCATTTTAGGTGGCCAAATTTGGTGACTTGGCTATCGTATGGATTCTTCTGAAAATTACAGGGAAAATCTATAACATCACGATATATGACGGAAGCGGATTTTCGAGAAAGCGCTGCAACATAGGGGCTAACCTCTAGGCAAATAGCTCTTCTTGAGTTAAATTAAACTTTTACGACCCATTTTTTATTAACTATACCTTATATATAAATAATTTGTTTTACACCACCAAGAAAATGTATTTTCATTTATAGAGATTTTAATAATTAAATTTTTTACTACTTCTACATATTTTAATATTTTTGAATTTTTTTTTCTAGTCCTCCTAGAATTCTTCCATACAATTTTTTTGATTCGGATTTCTATTCCAGTGATACTTTTAATTTTATATTATTTTTCGTGCCGGACTCTATAAAAAACAGTAATTAACAAAAAAGCTAAATGTGATGATTTTTTAAAACATAACCCTTCACATAAAGCCTTACAACATGTGCACTGAGAATCACCAAACATATTACAAAAACTACCAGTAAAAGTTTCAAACTTTATATTGAACATAAGAAAAAAACTTAAACGCATTTTTAATTCAGAATTATCGTGAAAAATAAACACTTTAGAAAAAAACCATTTAAAGTTTTAAAGGTCAAAAATAATAATAATAAATGAAATTTTAAACACAGACGACACGTGATCTTATTTCGGTTTTCTCTCTGACAAACAGTTAAAAAAAAAGTTAAATATCTGGTTAAATAAGTTCGATAGACATACGAAACTTTGTACACATATTTAGAAAAAACGCTCCATTAAAATATGGTGATTTAAAAAAACAAAACAGTATTATGCAGGGACATCTTAAGATTCTTTGAGGCCATGAGCCCAGAGAAATCTTAAGAATTTTTGCGGCCCTGGGCCCTCTTTAAATATAGATAGTATATAAGCATGTATTGTCAAATGCTCGTTGAAGCGGTAATTTGAAACAAATAAATGTGCATGAGCAAATAAATAACTCACATTCTCAATACTCTAGGCGCAAATTGGCTCGACCGATAGCTGTATTTTAACTAAATGAGTTAAATAATTGTTTATCGTATTGCCTAGGCCTAGATATGAACAATAGTTATCACATAATAGTAGAGTCTAATCACTTTTGCCAGTTGACATGTGGCCGCGGTAGCCGAATGGTAAAGGTATCGGATCGTGCCTGGCTAGTAATGAGTTCGAGCCTAGTACCACTAAAGGCCCACCGTGTAGGGGAACGATGCACGTTAAATCTGTCGAGAGCTCAAACGTTTTCCCGTTGGTGTGGTGCGGTAGTTAGGAGAGGGCGTGTCAGCTCAAGTGTCGTCCTCGTCACTTGACCATAGTTCAAAATTACGAGGTCCGTCGCCAAACGCCCTCGTGTAGCTGAAAAGTGCGACGTTAATTTTCACTCACTCACTTACTTGCCAGTTAACATGCAGTTTGCAATTCCCTGTTTTTCAGAGAATATTGTAACGTCGTCAGTAGTTAGTACACAAGAAAATTTGTTACAGCCTAATTTTAAAATTTAAACAGTATTTAATAGCTTCATATGTTATTAAAATGTTCATTAAATAGGCCAAGCCGGGCGGACACAGTCTTTTTTTACTGGAGGTCAATCCTTATTCCCAAAGGCACTCGACAATCCCCTTTCTTTTCGGGGTCCTCCAGTTTACTCCATGGCTCTCTGTTTCCATCCAGGCCTGTCCGTCTCACTCCAGGGTTCTATCTTTAAGCTTTTTCTCCCTCCCAAATCCTCCCCGTCCGTTTTTCCTCTCCCTTCCCAAAATGCCCCTTTTTAAAAACCAGGGCGGGTCCACCACATGCCCCTCGTCTTTTTTGGGGGCTAAAAAAGTTCTGCCCTCGTCCCCGGGGCCACTTTCGTCTCCC